>VWZT01000033.1:862583-1002841 GCA_013397055.1 Pachycephala philippinensis
GCCTGCGGGGGCTTGGGCCTTTCGAGGTCTGTAAATGTTTGATTCAGTTGTCACCATTGCAGTCACTCGCATTTACTACTACAGAGCTTGTTCAAGGGCACTTGAATGCCAGCTTCCTTCCAGTGACTCCCAGAATGGGGCAGGCTGGAAAGGACCCCAGTGGGTCATCTCTGTGCCCGGACAGGGTCAGCCCAGAGCACAGGATTGTGTCCAGGCGGTTCCGGAGTATCTCCGCTGAGGGAGATACCTCAGGTGATGGTTATTTTACCGTTGAGAAAATGCAGCTCAACTCTGTCATTCGGGGAGGTTTTTAACTGTGGTGGCCAGAGCAGAGGGGTGCAGTGAGAACACAGCGTGTGTTTTACCCTGTGGTACCCCCAGGTTCGGAAAGCATCGGGCAGGGAGTGACCCCGAGGTGTTCTTTAGAACCCGACCTCTGGCCCAAGGGCTGTGCCTCTCCCTGACGCTGATTTGCAGTTCCTGGAGAACTGGTGCCCGGCTCTGCAGCTGTCACTGAGGGAACGTTCTGCTTCAGAACAGTACAGAATGCACACATTTAATTCTGGGAGGGCAGGGCCGTGCAGAAGATGATCTGTAGCAATTAGAGCTATGGACTTCACCTGACCCTCAGCTGTAAAGGGTTTGTTCAGGTGGAAATTCTACAAATCTTTAACTGACATAGCTGACACTTAGCCATGCTCTAGGTTTTAATTAACATCAAACATGCTTTTCACTGAGTATAGCAAATTATTAGAAGTTAATCATATTACTTATTACTAAATGCTTTAAGTCTTGATACTGAAATAACTTACTATGGAGTACTATCTAAGAATTGTGATTTTCAGTTTAATTTTCAGTTAAAATCCTATAGGAAATACCTTCTCAATGCTGAGTTACTTGTTAATAAATGTAACTATTTTCCCCATTGTATTGCATCTAAATCCCTGAGAATTAAACTTTTAAGTACTTTGAGACATCTGTTAATTTTCTGCCAACTGCTAGAAAATATAAAAACTAAATAATACTCTTCAAGTAACAGGTTGCACTTTGGCAAGTGATGTGTTCTGTCATTGCCATGTTCTTTTCTTTGGCTTACAGATTTTCAGTGGGGGAAGCAGCTTTCTTTTGCTGGAGAAACTCATGGGAGGCCTTTTAGTTATCCTTCATATCCTGTTACTTGAGCACACAGGTTTGATGTGGGAATCCCACTTGAAATTGGATAGTTATTAGCTATATGCCTAAATCTTCTAAAAAGCGAGCCTGGGGACTGCAGGTTTAAAAATTATTTACTGTGGCTTTTAGCTAGGACAGCAATTTAATATGAAAGAGGATGCCTGATAGTTTAAAAATGCTTAACCACACACAGTATTATTACAGGCCTAGAAGTTACTTCAGACAGAAGATAGCACAAAAGTGTTACTCTGCAGATCTGCAAACTTCACTACATCAAATTTCTTCTTAGCAATTCTGTACAGGGAAGCATTTGAATGGAAAAGAGGCCTGTGTTTTCTGAGCTAGTCATGGTATCCTGCAGGAGTTTGTTCTTGAAATCTACTGAAAAACAGTAAATTTTTTTTTCCAGAAGCCCAGAACCTCTCTGCACCCCAATCATGTTTCTTTTTCAAAGAATAGGGAAACCAGTTTCACAGATCACGTGTTCATCTACCAAAAATTCCTCTGAAAACCATTTTCATTCAACTTAAAATCGAAACGCTTCATTAATGGAATCCTACCCAGACTTTGGAATAACTTTTACCCATTATTCCAAAAACGCAACTAAAAAGGCGTAATTTCAGATGCATTGCAGTGTGTTTTACCTGGAAGTGGTGTCATTTGCTGTCCTTCTCCCTGCAGCCCCTGCCAGCGTTCGCTGTGTCCACAACGATGTCGCGGTCCCCGACTTCACCACCTATCGCCGCCAGGAAGTGCAGGATGCCAGCACATCTTCCCAAGGAAGCAGTGATTCCAGGAAAGGCTTTTCCTACCTGATGACTGCAGCGACAGGTGTAGCAACTGCCTATGTTGCCAAGAATGTTGTCACCCAGTTTATTTCCAGCCTGAGTGCCTCTGCTGATGTGCTGGCCTTGTCGAAGATTGAGATCAAGCTGTCTGACATTCCAGAAGGCAAGAACATGGCTTTCAAGTGGAGAGGGAAGCCCCTTTTTGTGCGTCACAGAACCCAGGCAGAGATCAGTCAGGAAGCTGAAGTTGATGTGTCCCAACTGCGGGATCCGCAGCACGACTTAGACAGAGTGCAGAAGCCCGAGTGGGTGATCCTGGTGGGGGTGTGCACTCACCTGGGCTGTGTCCCCATCGCCAACGCGGGGGATTTCGGCGGGTACTACTGCCCCTGCCACGGCTCCCACTACGATGCCTCTGGCAGAATCAGGAAAGGCCCTGCTCCCTTAAACCTCGAGGTCCCAGTTTACCAGTTTGTTGGGGATGACACGGTGATAGTCGGCTGAGAGACACGGTGCCTGCTCACTTCCATGTTCCTGGGAATGTACACCACAAGGGTTAACTGAGGTATATTGTAAAACCAGAGGAAATTAGCTGTCTAGATTCTCAACCAGAACTATGCTTGAATGCTGTGTTCAATTTCAATAAAAACTTGGAGTGAGCACTTGTTCCTGACATAAAATCATGTGTGTTTATTTGTATACAGATTTCTAGTGTGTCCAGTCATGATGCTACAGCAGACCCAGAACACAGAGCTCTCCTGAAGGGCTGCTGATTCAAGGTAGACACTGAGCTACAACACCACAAAGAGATCTTTTAGCCAGCACTGGTCCTATCAGTACAGCACAGAGCTGGTGCTTCATTGCATGCAGAACAGGAGGAGAAACAAGGTTTTCTGTTTCTAGAACAAAGCAAAAATACACCAGTTGTGCTGTACTTTATGTTTCTCTCCCACTGGTCTGAAAATACTTCTGTCCTGCACTGCACTGCTGTGCTCCCTCAGTTGCAAAATAGGAAATAGAATCCTTAGAAACGACAGAAAAGTCCCAACAGAATTTTCAAGATACAAATAATATAAGCTTATCCACAATAAAATAGTAAAGTAACTCAAACCAGATTGCTAGAATTAAGCAGTATTAACCAGAGACTACAGTGTGGTCTGACATAATGCTGCTCTGTGGAGATACTGAGGGAGAATTCTGTCTCACACCGGTTTTACAATAGAGGTGTCATTCATTTCAGGGAGTCTGTCACAATCTGCAAGTAGCAGTCAGTAAAAACTGAAAACCATTGTGTCCAGCCTGTTTGGTGAATAATTCACATCCTGTGTGCATGCAAATATTAACTCCAAAGTATATTTTTCTTTGTACCCCATGAAAGAAAAAAAGGTGAGAGTGCTTTCTCCCTCTCCTCCTCAAATGGATCCAGACAACACAAAGCTCCTGTAGCTGAAGCAAAGGGACAAGCAAAGAAAGGGTGCATTGCCCCTATTAGAACAAACTCAGGAAGTTGTAACGTGTGTGTGGTTCAGCCAAAGCCCCTCGTTCAGGGAGGTGAAGTTAAAGGCCAGTCCTGCACGAAGACAGATTCTGAGTCGGATTTGGATCCCACAAAGTCACCCAGAGGAGCCCTTCACAACCACCGAGGAGCCAGGGCTGGGTGGGTGGTTACAGTGGGCACCTGGAGCTGTAGTGCAACATTCCATTAACTACCAGTTCTTCCTCTGACTTGACATCCCCAGAGATGAGCAGAGTCTGGTGGGTTCTAGAGGGGACCATGCTGTGAGAAACAAGGGCAATGACTAAGAAATGCCAACCAGCAGCTCTGCTTAATGTTACTCGGTGTTAGGTGTTTGTGTTTCAGAGGGAGATTTGTCATTTTCCACATACCTAGCAATTTAGCAAAACAGCAGTAACTGAGAAGTCAGACAAAACTGATAAACTTCGGGGGGAAAGGGAAATGTCATCGAGAGAAATGTGAGTGTGGAGACACTTCCATCTCCATCTCCAGCCCACTTGCTAACACAGTGCTTTGAGGTGCTCGTCAGTCCAGGGTTGGTAGCAGCAGCGCTGCCCGGAGCAGTTTGCTCATTCCCATACCCACTGGATGTATTGCCATCATTTGTTGCAGTGTTTGCAATGAAGAGGAGGAAAAGGGGACCCTGAGGACTTCAGCAAGACTCACTGTATTTAGAAAACTTCTGTAGGAATTGTAAAAGGACAGAAGTTGTGACACATAACATGGTCCCTTAGGTACACAGCTGTATTAATATTAAATTTTCAAAATTAATGATGCTTCAATTTATTAAAGCCTTCATTTAGATTTTGTGCCTATTAAAATACATAATGCTATAATCCTATTTGTAAGCAGCTAGAATACTGTAAGGTGGTAAGTAATAGCCTCCATGGATTTATCAGGAGCAAATCAAGTCAATGCAATCGCATTTGTTGCTATAACAGGATAACAGGCCTTGGAAACAGGGGGATATTAGCAGTAGCTGACAAAGTTTTAAGTAAGATTTTTACACCATCTCACAAAACGTTCTCATGTCTACTAAGGAACCTGATATAAACTGGAGTATTGTAGAGAACAACTGTTTCCAAAGCAGTGCTGATGGATGAACTACCAGCAATTCCCTGTTGGAGCAAGGAGTTGTGCTGTGAGGAGCTCAGGGAGTCCAGCACTGCCCAGTGTGTTTGTTAATCAGCTGTCAGAGAACGAGCTTTGTAAAGCTGCATATGGTAGTAAACTGGGTACAGCTGGGAACTTTGATGCAAAAAGGATTAGAATTAAAAATAACCTGGACAAATAATGCCCTACAAAGCCAGCATGTGTTGTGATAGAAATTAATAGGTAGGGAACCCGGTCTACAGAAAAGGATCTGGGATACCCATGAAAACAAGAACGGATGGTTTGTAACATTCTTAATGCATCAAACGTTAAAATAACTTTGAAGATTAAAATCTGTGGGGATAAATTATAATGTTAAAATGAATGGAATTCTTGATACAGGAATAGGGGAAGCTGAGGGACTGGACACATTAATGGAGGAAATTAATGACTGATTACAAAACATTCCTCTGGTCAGAAAGTTGCAAGAGAGAAAAAAAATTTAGGGAAATATCACTGAATGCATGCGTTATGGTGAATTCTTTTTTAAGTGTTAGTTTACAGCCACTGTTAGAGATAGGTCACTGAGCTATTTGGGCTTTTTTCTGACTCATTGGAGTCGTCCTTGTGTTGTTTAACGTGCTGCAGCACCGAGAGAAACACATTATAACTTGGTTTGCTTAAAGAGACACCGAACTGTTGGCATTTATTGTCCTAGCACTGCTGGGAAGCAGTTTGTGTCACAACTGTGATAGATTTCTTCATTAACTATTTAGCATTATAACATTTTAATAACCTCAAGACATAAATTATGACATTACCTTGTTCTAGCAATGCATAATCGAAGTGTAATGTACCACATTGTTTACTAAATGCATTTCTTTTCCCCTATGACATTAGAAATTTAAAATGAGCAATTCTGCAATTAAAGCACATTAGAAATGCATATGTTTGTTGGTTTTACCCAACTTTTACAGGGGCTTGCAACACGAGTCAGAAGGAGCATGTCTTTTCTGCTTATGAATAACAGAGAATTAGCAGAAGAAAACTTCCATGTCTAACACCATAACAGAGTACTGATGGCTGACGTCTTTTGCCAGTCAAAGAATTGGCAACTGTACAATGACTTCATCTTCTCCCTCACCAAGCAGAGGTTACACTTAGAGGCAGAGCTGGGATCAGAAGGTAAACAGTACAAATGAAAGGGTCTTGCTTCTGGACTTAGCACAAGCCTGCATTCGAGTTATCTTTAGTAAGAATTCTACTGTAAAAATCGCCTTTAGCAAAAATTCTACAGTAAAAATCCCCAATATGCAGGTTCTGTGGATAACTTTCTGCAGGCAATCTAATTAATGGTGGTGCTGGACTGAGTGGCTTAATCCCACCACATAACACAGTGAGAGAACCCCAAATCCTCCTCAGAGTCATCATATAGTTTACAAGTAATTGCAATACAGAGCGTAAGAATCAATAAAGTTGGAAAAGACCTCTAACATAATGCCAGCTTCTAGTTCCTATCACAAATGCCAGCTTCCTGCAAAAATCTATTGGTTTGCACAGCCCCAGGACCAGCTTGTGGTTAGGGATTAGGCACAGCCTTTATGGCCAGAGCCCATCAGCCTAGAAACAGTGTTTGTCTTAATTAATCCAGCATTTTTTCTACAAAGGAAGCATAAACGTCTTCAAAGATATCTCGAGTCAGCAAGAAATGAAGCTGCTGCAATCGAAGCACAGCACACAGGAGGAGGCACAACATCCTACAGGTGCAATGGTAGACTAATGCCTCATTTAAATACTAAACTGAACGGTGCTGTGGAGCTTCAGTCTTTAGAGGCAAAATAAATGTCCCATGAACAGTAATGAATTACAATTTCCCAACTGCCAAAGCCCCGCTGAGCACAGAATGGTCAGAGGCACAGTCTCTCTACCTTTGGGCAGAGAAAATTCAGCAATGTATGAACAAAATCTCTTGAATCTGTGACTGCATTCTTCCCATCATGTTCATGATGTTTAAGTCATTTTCCCTTCCATTTACCTTCCACAAAGCTCAGAGGCAGCAGAAATTGCCTCATTCTGTGATTTTTAGCTGTCTTTCATTCATCAGCAGTCTTATCAGCAGTATGTTTCTCCCAGGTGAGATACAATCTATTAACATTTTTGGCAGCTTCTTGTGTGTTGCTTTTTCACTGTCTCTACCCAAGTGGGCTTTAATGGAATTCTTTTTAGCTAAAATGTATTTGTTTGGACAATACAAAACAGTTTTCTCCACTTTCTTCTGTAATTAGTTTTATCAGTACCAGAGGAAAAAAAAAGAAACCAAACACTACATATTTGGTCTCTATCTTACATTCTTTGGACTTAGTTACAAAACAATTCTTGTTTCTGTGCATCTTTTGGAAATACCTACATTTATCTGTTCTTTTTATTTTGACATAAATTACAACAATTAAATAATACTGAAGTCCCTAATGAAAATTATCTTTAGCAACCCATTTAACTTTCATCTAAGGATCTCAAAGTGCTATTCCCATTCTCTTCTAAGCTGCCTCCCAGTTGCACTGCAGCGTGTATTCTGAATGACACACTGCTTTGAAGTCTAAATGATACAAGAAAGTCTTGGCTTAGGGATATTTTTGACAACTAATTGTAGTTTTTGATAAAACTCTTCCAACTCTGAGAGCATACATCTCAGTGTTTTCATTATTCTTGTTTCATATTTTACTTAGAGCAATATTAGCTCGTCACGCACTTGTCTCCAATCTCTGACTCCCCAGTAAAGTCCTTCAGAGTAACTACAGAAACCTCATGTGCACTATAATTTACTTCTGTTTCAGCTATGCACTAATCTTTGATATATCCAACTCCTTCCACCAGGTGGTTATACTTGCACACATCCTTCAGATGGGCTGGTTTGAAGTCAGATTTCCTTTCAGCTGTGAAAGGCAATTCAGGCATGACACAGCTGCTGTCTGGACACTGCTCTATGTCCTGTAGAGAAGCTCTTGTCCTTTCCCCCAGGTCATTTTTAACCCCAGAAGAATGACACTGGCTGGCAAGGAATGGCAGTACTTGGAATAAAGTTCCTTGCAGAACAGCACAGGTAACTTTAAAACAGATTAAGGGGATGTAGGGCACCACTGTACAGGTTCTAGTTCATATACTCTGTAGATTCTTCACAGACTTGCACCAACACATTTGATCAGTGATTTACCTGAATTTAAATTCTTTTAAACTCCTGTTTCATGCAGTACAAATCAGAAGAAAACATTACAGCAAGAGAAGTAATTGACAGAAATCTTAAAGATGTATGTTAGAAGCAGACTGTACTTCCTGCCAGCACAGTACTTAACACCATCCCCTTTCTCAGCCTGGGAGTTGTAAATGGATGAGGGTTTCCTCACAGAGAAGGAGAATAAGTGGGTGGGAAGATGCAGGGGAAGCATTTAAAGCTCTGTGACTGCAGAGGAACCTAACACTGCTCAAAAGACTGATCTTTTAAAGACATTTAAGGGAGCAGAGGAGAATGTTCCTGTACGAGGATGAAGTACGTTCACTGGTAACATTCAGCTACCACCTAACTCTTCCCAATGCACCATTTAGATCTTCTCCCAAATTACCAATAAATAAAAGGGCAAAGAAGGGATAAAAAGCATGCAGAAAAATTGCTAAACTTCAAAAGCAAATCAAAAGAAGGGAAATGTGGATTCCAAATGCTATCATTGCTTCAGAATGTGGGGAAGGCATAAAAATACAAGTGGAACCGAAGTTTCACAGAGGAAAGGTCCATCTGTGGATTTTGAACTCAAAGTTTCCTGTTCAATCTCTGGTCCAATAGAAGCCCAAAGCAGATGAGTGCTGGAAATCCAGAGGAAATACAACTCTAGTCTTGCATGTTTCTTTTTCTCTTTCCAAAAGTATTTACTACTGGTTGATGCTGTAGACAGGGAGGGCCAGTCATGATCCCACACAGCTCTCACAAGGAGCTCAGTAGCACTGGAAATTATCTATCTTTCTCAGTGCCAATAATCTGCCTTTCATTTTACAATATCTCTGGTGAAGCATCAGATTGCTGCAGGTTTATTTAGGACTCTTTGAGTAAAGTACCCTCTATCCAGTGGGTGGCAGTTAGCAGTAATAATGTTGTTATTATTATTACTGTAGAAAAGCTTTCAGCGTAAAAATGTTTATGGAGCCAAGGTTTATGCAGACTGATTTCACATGCACCTCCTACACTAAAGATACTCCATTGAATAGTAGCCACAATAATTCCATGATATGCTGCATCCAGGGGTTTGAATAGCCACTGTAATGTCTTCCTTAGAGCCAAGCCAATTCCAGAGCAAACAGACATTCCATCTTCCAAATGAGACAGGAGAAGGCCAGTAAGAACATCCCTCACAAGCAAAAACGTTTAAAACTTACATATAGACTTTTAAAACTTGCATATATTCTAGGTTATTGGTATTTGGGTGTTCTGTAATGAGTGCTGTGGTCAATAAATATCTTTGGGCAAGGTAAGGATGATCTTGGATATATTCAAGAGCTAGGGAGGAACAGCAGCATAGGATCCTGTTTGGGTTTGCATCAATTCATTTCTACTGTGCTCTTTGGCAAGCAAATAATGCTTTGATTTGATTAAAAACATTTGTTGATAATGTTACAGGGATGCACCATTTCATTACAGAATTTACTAAGCTGGGTCAATGTTTTATAGAAGTTGCTTCAGAAATGATTAAATAAACTTTGGACCAATCCTGCAGTGCAGCACCAACCTCCAAATCACGTGGGAACAAGACTTCATCAGGGAGTACAGATTTGTAGGAACTGGTCCATTGTTTTAAACAAAAAACGTATTTTTTTTAACTATTCATTATTTAATCAAGCCTATTTACCTTAGAATGATTATCTACTTACTTAAATCTTGTTAATGCAGTTGTAATTCTTCAAGTATTTATGAAAATAAATCAAAAAACAGGTAAGCTATCTGGTTTTTGTAAATAATACACTAAATTTTCTTCAAACAAAATAATTAATTCTGAACAGTAACACTGCATTATAAAACAATTCCCAATAAAACATTCTCTAATTATAATTCCAAAGCTCATATTATTTTTGAAACTTGTGTTGGCTATTTGATAGATAATAAAAGCAAATTACTGTACGTTTTAATAACAGTTGTCAAATAACACCATAATGCCCAACTGATGACTAATCACAATGTATAATTCCCCATAAAAGCTAATTGACAATTGATTTTCTTAAATACTGAAAGAATTCATCATGATTAACACCACTACAATAAAATCCCAAGGAATTAGAAAAGATTTATCTCTATTTGAACATTTCTGCAAATGTTAGACTTACTGAAGAGAATAAATAATAAAGGTAGGTTGGAAACACAGCATCCTCCTTGCTCACAGACAGAATATGAATTATGGGGATGTAACTAAGGGGATCAGTACTTTTTTGTAGGTGCATTGAGGTTTATATGCACGGTCAGTGCATTTGCTTTCAAGCCCTGTCAACGCACTCAGCTTTGGGATCATCATCTCATCGCCAGCAAATCCGTGACAGAAATTGGGGAAAAAAATGCAAAAACATAAAAAAGAACACAGTAGTAATATGGAACACAAGATGAACCCAACAGTAGCTATGCAGGTAATTTTTAGAGGTGGTTGATGTGAGCACGAGCAGGTGGATTTCAGGGTGGAGGGGAGCCAACAAGGGAGGCCACAGACCCCCCCACTCCCACCCTGAAAACTGGATAATTGGAACAATAAATTCTTCCATGCCATATTAAATACAAAACAGGAAAGCCAGCGAACATGATTATTATGTATCAGCCTGTCTAAGGATCTTTAGGCAGTAATTAAAATAAAAAGACATTTCCCTGCAGTTCTGCAATGTCGTGGGGATGGGCAATTTGTGTCCTTCACTAAATTTCAGTGGGGTTTTAATGGGAAACTTTAGGTTGTCACTGTGGGATCAGTCAGAAGGTACAAGTGGCATGGAGTGGAACAAAATAAAAAGGTGAAAGGCTATAGCTGTATAAGCACGTGACAGTTTAAATTAGTTATGCACTCTCAAGAGCACTCTGTCCAGCTCAGAGGAGCTGTGCCCAAGGGCAGGAGGATACGAGGCTGATTTTTAAGCTGCTTAAGCTTCTCTCCTGTGCTTTAATACTAGAGGTGCCAGGGTCATTTGGACAGTCTCTCTTCTAGCCAAAATATTCAGATCTTCTGTGGTATTTAAGTACAAACCTTTTGCTTTACACTTTTTACAGCATGCACTTCATTCCCAGCTACTGCAGTGACAACTTTTCTACAGTACAAGATTTTTGCATTTATTTGATTAAAAGTTAAATTAAATGAGAAATGATGCTGGTTGTATAACTGATAAGAGAAAAATAAAAAAAAAAAAAAACGGGAAATAGCACTGAAGTTCTTCCCTCTGAGGGTGGTAGAAGAGATTGCCCAGAGAAGCTGGGGCTGCCTCAGCCCTGGAAGTGTTCAAGGTCAGGCTGGACAGGGCTTGGAGCAACCTGGGACCGTGGAAGGTGTCCCTGCCTATGGAAGGGGCTGAAACTGGACAATCTTTAAGGTCCCTTCCAACCCAAACCATTCTATCCCTGCATGATTCTATGATTGAAATGATCAGCTGAGTCATATAAACCAGGGCAGTTTTGAGAGATGTGTCTCGGTTCAGTAAAACTAAATAAAATTAAAGAGGAAGGTCAAGTAACAATCTCTACCTAATTAATCCATTTGCTTCTTTCATGGTTTTACCACATGCAAACAATGAACTACAGTTTTAAAATGTCATTTGTTTTCCTTACACACAGAAAGAATGATATCAGTTTAAATAGTGCACAGAACTAAGCCAGGCTGCTCAGGACTGAGAAGCCACATTCTACACTGTGATGCACAAACACATCAGTCAAATTATGTACATGAAGCAAACCAAAGAAAGCCTCAGCCAAAACAACAGCAACAAAAAACAACCCCCACCAAACATAAACCATACTGGTCAAATAAACTAAAGTATTTAATTATTGAATGAAACCATTTGCAGTGAGCAATTTTGAGATAATAGGCTGAAATGTAACAGAAAGCACACCATTGCCTGCTCAAAAGCTCGTCTGAAAGGAATGCTAAACTGACAATAACACAAACAAATACTAATCCATTTATTGTCCAATATTCCATAACAAACAGTTAGCATGGTCAGATCCTTTGGGAAAAGGTACAGAGCTTCGTATGACACACTAACTATAAACCCATAATCCTGTTTACTGTTTTCCATAAAACAAGAATATGAGAGCATTTGCTGAAATGGAAAGCCACACATCTCTGAGTTTTGTGTAAGTGGATAACGACAGCCAGACTTCTGACTTCCTCTCCCTGATCAGGAACTGCCTTCAGCATGAGAGTACTAAATAATCCATGCTAGTTAGCTCTTCTTTGCATGGACTGTCAGCCCAGCTGAGGCAAACGATCCCTGGTTTAAATCTCTTTTATGGCAAATACTGGGAAAGCCTTAAAAAATAACACAAAACCAAAGCCCAGCACGGCACAGGATTTGCTTATGGATGTCACTGTCAGAAAACCATAGTGAGAAGAGCAATTAACTAGGTTCAGTTAAAAGGAAGCCAAACTCTGAAAACTATTTCCAGCTATGTAGAGCAATATCATCTATTTAGTACCAGTAGTCCTCATGTTTCAAATTAATTACCAAACTAAACTGGGAGAACAGTCTTTTCCATTGATCGGGAAAAAAATAAAAATCAGTAAACAGCTTGCTGGGTTGCCTTCCTGCAATCCCCTTATTGGAATCAATGTAGTGATCTTGCTGGAAGTTCAGTGTGATCATCCATGGACAGAGCAGCATCCTGGATTTACAGTAAGCCATGTGCTGACTGCAGGCTGTGTGTTTGTGTCCACACGGGCAGTGAGGTCAGTCCTTTAATGTGAACATCGCTCACGTTGCTCTCATGCTGAGGGGTGAATGCGTGTGCAAATAGGAATTTCTACTCAGAGGACATGGTTGTGTATTTTCACAGGAGGATTTGTACCCTCTTGCAAAGAATCCGACCTGCTCCGTCACGTGAATCACACACGTGAGGTCACACTGCTGCTTCCACACTGGATTGTGTTTTCATTGTTCCCTGTAGGATTTTTTTCTGGCTATAATTAAGTTAATCACATTTCAAAGTACCAGGATAATTATCTCCATGTCAAATTAGCTCTTTTCAAATTAAAGACTATTTCTGCTTAATTTTTCCCATCTTGAAAGCAAAGCAGTGATCCCCAGATCTTTTATGTCATTTCTTTATGAACATGAGGTTACGATAAGCTACTTTCTGAACCACTGCTTGAATGCAATTTATTTTACATAGCTTTGCATAAAATAGCATTTTAGATAACTTATTCAAAGGGCAGATAGTAATTCTCTGAAGATTTCATTAAATCACTCTTTTCATGTTAAATTAATGTGCCAAGTTAATTTTGGAATAAACAAAGCAAGATATTTAATTGCTTTGTGATAAATATGTACTCCTTGCCTAGAATTTTATCATGTAGTTTTACATTTTTAAACTCCGTATATTTCTGTGTATCTCAAAAGCCTTAAATTGATGTATTTACTGGTACACACAATAAGATGTATTTAATAAACTGGTAACTCCGTGTTCATATCAGACCTAAATTTATCTTCAATAATTATTTTGTATCCTGTGTTTTCCTACAGCATGAATGACAGAGGGGACTTTCTTGGAAGAAGTCGGTTCTAAACCAATTGACGCGGAAAACCTGAAGGATAATGATAAGTTTTGACAAATGGGAAACAAGCAAAAAATGCAGCTGCACAAGAGTGAGACAGAAAAACTCAGGACTAAAGCCAGATTTGCTTTAGATCAGCTTTCACAAGACCATTCCCCGCTTTTTCCCCCTTCAGTAAATGTACAGGGGTGCTCCGAAACTGCACCACGCACAACACAGTTCCTTGGAAATGAGCTTGGCTCAGGGTCTGAGCTGCAGCAGAAGGTCCCTGTGCAGTGAGCCCAGCCCAGTGAAGGGTCACACAGCCCTGGGGGTCCTGAGGCACTCCCTGCTCCTCTGCCACTGACTGGTCCTGCAAGGGCTCCTTTCCACCTTCAGCACTGGGGAAACACCACCCACTAAATCTGGGGTTAGAAAGGTAAGTATCCACTGCCAAGCAGTAATTAATGTAGCATCTTTAATAAGAGAGAGGTTTTGATGGTACAAAATAAGTTGGCAGTCCAGCAACAATTATTTTCTAATGCTCCTAACAGGGAGAAAGGTTTGACTTGAGATTTTAGAGCCAAAAGGTACCTTTGACAGCCATCAGCAATTATTACTATTGCTGTGACAATACAGTTGGACGCATATTTTACTTGATTTCTTGGCAATATGTCACGTTACTTTTAAAGGATACAAAATCCATTGCAGTTCTAACATTTCACAGTGATTTACGCAAGCATGATGTCGGAATTAGCGCTCTTGATGTTTTCTTTTGATAAGGTTGTAAAACATTCTTGGGAGTTATTTCAATTTTTTTTTTTATCTTTTCAAGAAAATTATACTCAGCTAGAATAAATTATTACAGTTCTTCTGCTACCAGGGAAGAACAATCTCATTTAGGGCAGTTTTTCAGCATATACTACAAACTGGAGAAGGAACACCCAAGTAAAACTGTCATACAGACACCGATAGCACATTTTTAACCAGAAAATTAATTATTTCACGATTTTGTAGCTGAAAAGTTTCTAGTAAAACCTCTATAGGAAAAAAAAACAACACATGATACTTGCTTATATTTATGAAATTATTTTCATGTAGAAAAATTGGCTGCTGGATTTATTCTTAGTAGCTACAAGGCCTAGGAGGGTTGCCTTTCCTTGTGCATCCATAATTCTCCAGCTGATCTCGCTGCAGGCTCTTGTGCCAGGTGGGGACACAAGGGTGCAATGCTCCCCAGTCACGAGCACATGGAGGAAGGGAGCCAGAATCTCATCATCCTCCCAAGATTTGTCACCATTTTTCTCCTACACCAGCCTTTTAGCAGCAAAACTATCCATTTTATTTCCCTTTTCTGTGTGACAGTATTATGATAGATAATAATTCCTCCCTCTCAGGAAAAAAAATTAAAAACATGTTTAATTTTAAGCAAAGGCTTAAGACCTTCTAAATTCAAGAGCAGTAGAGCTCACCAAATCCAAACGCTCAGTAAACTAAAAACTCTACATAACCCAAACTACTGAGAGTGAAGCAGCTGCCCAAGTACTTCATTGATTCAAGCTGAAGAAATGTACTCACAAATGATATCACCTTGGGTTTTTACACATATATTTGTACTTTCACAAAAATAAACAATAACAATAAAAAATAAACAATATGCTTCATAAAAGTATAGAATGGTTTGGGCTGGAAGGGACCTTAAAGATCATCTAATTCCAACCCCTCTGCCATGGGGAGGGACACTTTCCACTAGATTAGGTTGTTCAAAGCCCTATCTAAAAAACATTGGCCAAAATATTTCTTCTTTCCAGTGCTAGAAAAATGTGCAAGTACGTTCAAAATTTGGGGACTGCGTGAAAAAGCAAACCCAGCTTCTTCTGCATCCTCCACACACCAAAGCAGAGTGTATTCCAAGTGGAGTACACCTGTGGGAGTAGAGCTGATTCAGGTAAGTGCTCAAAGGGTTAAACCCTTGGTCCATTTTCAGTGGTTTAACATTCTCATCTCAGTTCTAAAAAGTCATTATTTATCTGAATGAAGAGGGACATGGCCCGAGAAAGAGCAGAAAGTATAAATGCTAATATGTGACTGGGTCCTGATCAGCACCCAGTTGTAAACACCAGCGTTCCTCAGTGGGGTGAAAATTTGATGATAGCTTGCATGTGCAATTGAGCAACACAAATATCTTCTTCTCAGCCTCGCTACAGGCCAAGGCTGCACTTCTGAAAATAATTATTTTTTTTGAATACATAATTTTGAGGGTCATTGCCCATGGATTGCTGAAAATGCTCTCTCTGGGAATCCAGACTTATTTGTTTGGCCATGAGTTTCTATTTCACAGTGCAAGATAAGGCCTATTTGCTGCTATTGCCCATCACTGTGTAATCAGCTTCTGTTATTATCATCGGTTTATTCATTCTTCTGTAGCACACTGTGCCGTGCTCAGGTTCAATCAGAGGAGATTTATGGGAGGAATGACTTGTTTGTTGATTTGCTTGCTTCCTCTCCTCCCACACGGATGCACATGGAGTCTGTAGGTCAGCTACAACACTTAAAGGCTTCCTAATCCTAAATTGATGTAGCCTCTGGAAATGTCTGTAAACTGAGTGTCCAATTCTCAGTTTGCAGGGGAGCATTAATGCCCAGCAGCTCCTGCCTCCTCACATTAACACAAATTGTTTCAGTGCAGGGTAAACAAAGTGAGAAAATGAGGGCACTGCTGCCCACATTTGGGGAACACTGCCAAGGGCAGCAGGCCAGGGCCAGAGAAACTCATCCTCCTGCGAGCAGCCCTGTGGAGAAGGCAGGCTGTGGGACAGCCTGGCTGAGCACGCTGTGATCTGAGCCTAAGTGCCATTTCCTGCTCTACGTTTTATCAGACTGCAAACCTTCTTTCCTATACTTACAGCTACCCAGGTGCTTCTTCCTATTACCAGAAGCACTTCAGGGGTTTGCTAATGCACTGGAAGCACCTTTCTGATAAGCCAACATAAACAGGTACAGCAATAAATCAAGGAGCATTATGCTACTCCAGGATGTGGAGGGGATCATTTCATTATGCTGATGAAAATAAAATCAAAAAACAATAGACATTATACTACCATATGGAGGTGCATTTCTATGTACAGAGAATGTGAAGCTTAACAGGAGACAAAAATACAGGATATGCTACTCACCAAAAGCAATCAGCATCACATGACAACTGCCAGGACAGGGTTATTGGAGAGGGTTGCATTAGCAGACAATATGCCTTATGAGGAAGGTGGAGGCATTATTAAAGCATAATGCACATGCAGAGCAGTGAGTGCATTACACACTGACAAGCAAATGCTCCCCAGGAATACAGATTGCTGTAAGCAGAGCTTTAATTATTTAATTTCCTTGTTCAAGAGCGCAAAGCTCTAGCCAAGACAGCATCTCCTTCCATATCAATTCAAATAGCACCTTTCTCCTACCTAGCTGGTAGAGCCCATTTAATAAGCTATTGCCACCAGAAAAACAAAGATTAATTAAATTAATTTTAAAAAATTACATTAGCAGGTGTTTTATTTTTAAATTTCTATAGTAAATGGAAAATTGTGCTTGAGAAGCTAACCAACATGTTAATGCTCCTGTTTTGGTTTTTATTTGGTACATTTGTTCAATACAATCATCCTCTTTTTAATTAAACACATTTTATCCCTTTATTGACATTGCATAAAGTCCAAAAGTCACAACAGGGAATATGTTATTGAGCCTTTCCACATTTCCTAAATGACTGAAAGCACTTAGTTTCACCTCAAACACCACAATGCTCTAGAGGAGGAGAATATGATGGTGATTATTAATAATAATAATCAGCCAGTATTTGCTTTTACGTGGACAGTGACTCCGACCAGCCCTGGATCCAGCTCACCACACCCTGGAACTCAGCCTGCAGCTCGTCCCTCTGGAGAGCTCCTCTGCAGGGGCAGCCGTGTCCAGTGCCCTGTGCTGCCCATGGGGACAGCAGCCAGATTTTGGCAAGTCCCAGCAGCGAAGTCAGGCCTCAACTCAACCTCAGAGAGTCCTTAATCTTGAGCAAATGAAATATTAGGGGAAGATGACACTGCAAGTTTGAATTAGGCTTTGATTCAACCCAACTGAACCCCAAAGCACAGAAACAAACCCAGTGCAAGCAGTGCTTGGCAGCCCCACAGAGGACACGGGGCCACAAGGAGTTTCCTGAACACTCGGGGAGGCTATTCCTGACTAACACATGAAAGGAAGCAGGAAAAGAAAGCATGGAGAACATCATCCAGTTTTTATTTAAGACACCCAGATCCTCCCTAAGTCCCAAGGGCACAAGAAAGCACAGAGCCTTCCTAAGTCACAGAGATACTCAAAGATTTTGGTGTGTGTACACAAGCTTTACATACAGGGCAGTGCCACAGGCTTGTGGCAGCCTCTCCTCTCAGCAGCAACACCTTTATTTTCATTATCTGAAACACAGGACTTCCAAGGCCTTTCCTCCTCTATTGCTTCTCGCTACACCAAAGTCTGGTTACCATCAGCTCTTCTCTCTGTAACAGTTTATACACTTGGGTGATTAATCAAAACTTTCTAACAGAATCTTGGAATAATTTCTTCCCACCTCCCCTCCCCCCAGCTCTGTATTTCCTGTGGCTGCAGCACATGTGAGTTTTCCTCTGTTCCTCTTCCAGCTGTCCATTACCACTACTCATTTTTAGAGCCTCCCACATCTGCCACATAGTCTGCCAAACGCAGGGCCTGCTTCCCATCACATGCCCCTCTTCCCTTCACCTGCCCACCAAGAGTGCAGATGTTTGGACAAGCACAGAAAAGCTGCATCAGTCACATCATGAGAGAATGGGCAGACTGAGAGACATGGCAGAAGTAAAAGCAAGGGAAATAATTTCAATCAAATCGTTAGGAGTTGGTTTTGGTTTAAAAGACCACCTCTGAAAGCATCTACATCAATTATAACTTAATCTCCTTTGCGATCATTTAAAATTCCATCCAACTAAGGCAGTTTTTGCAATATACCTCAAAAAACTTCCTATGTGCAAAATTTCCCTCTATTTATGTACCCTGGTTCTAAATGCTGCTGCTCTATTGATTACTGTAATTCAGCTCTAATTGCACTTTTACAAAGCAGGATGAATAGATTACAGTTGAGCTAGGAGGAAGCCAAACATCAATTATTAATATAACAGAGCTGGCCTTTACCATGTCTGTATTATTTACCTTGGGGAGTTTAGGAACCTGCTGAATAATATTTATCCTCGTAAATTAACCACTTTAAAATATTTGTTTTCATTAAGAAAAGCAACCAGAGTAATGAAATATTCTTTCAGCAAATGCAAACAAGCCCTCAGTGTCTGTAATGATACGTGAAAACCCAATGCACTCTCTCAGAGTGAGGCAGCCTTGGTGGCTCAGGAAGGTTTGTATTGTTCACCAGAACACCCAGGGCTGGCTGATCTGCACACTGGCTCCAGTGCAGCACGGGGTCTTTGGTTACTGTTTGAGTCACTGTTGTTATTTGCACAGCTGTTTTAGCCTCGACAGGGATCCAAAACCAGACCGTTTCAGCGGGGAGAAAAAGCTAATGGTAAAGCTGCTCTTTCCTCAGTGCAAATTTCTAAAAAAAGTCAATATATCCAAGTCCTGTTTCCCAGGCTCGTTCTGGCCAGCACTGTTCCCATACACCGACCTCTTCTTTGCATTGCTGTCACTCTCTTTGGTCCCATGTCTTCCAGTGCATCTTCTGCTTCATTGCTCCAGCAATCTGCATTTCCATTAGCAGCAGTTAATATTGACAGTTTATACTTTACCCTTGTGCCCTATGGCTCTGGCTGATGATTTGGATATATGGATTTTTCTTTTTTCAAACATATAAATTGCTAAGCAAGGAAATTTTTTAATTATTCCTCTGACCTTTGCCTCTTCTCTTTGGATACTTCACCTGCTCAAAGAACAGTCATCCCTTTTTTTGCCATGAGTCTGATCACCTGCAGAATGATCTGGCTTAGTGCAGAGCCTGCCTAGCCAAAGCACAAGGGCTGCCAGTTTGCAACCACATGCACAGACCCACCAAGATTTTCACCTTTGGAGTGAATTTGCGAAATTTCCACAGGCAGATGGTATCACACACAATTCCTCTTCAGTATTTAACTGCTGTTATGAAGGCAACTCACGTGCTGCACAGATTCTGTGGTTGTTCTGTAGGTAGAGGCAAATTTCCTCTGATGAATAAATACTATGCTTAAAAGCTATTGTTTCTTGAATAAAAACATTCACCAAAGCTAATTCTGTAAATTTCCACTGTATCACAATCAAGAACTCACTGTACAATATTTAATTAGTTAGCCATTTGTAGCAAGGGCTGGAGGCATTCATCATCTTTCCAAAAACATGCACATCACCATCTGTAACATCCAGTCAGTATTTTGGCTCTGAATGAGATAAAACATTTAACACATTGGCAGCTAAAAGTTAGGTTTGCTACAGAAGCATCAAATGTGAATTCTGTTGTGCTGCTCCTTTGAGAGCACAACCCCAGCATTTGCCACTGTGGTACAGTCTCTAATCAGAAAGCCTGGAGGGAATCCAATGAAATCTGTGCACAACATTCAACTGCAAGAGTATTAATCCAGCTTTATTCTATATCTGATCAGATGAAATCAGCCCTTTCTACCCATTAGGCATCTTTCATCTGCTCCTGCAATATATGTTTTTATTTCTTTTCAATCCTTTGGAAATATCAGTGCAGTAGTAGTCTAGCAACTGCTAATCTCTGATAAAAACTTAGGGCTAGATCGTTCCTAAGAAAGAAAACAAGATACTTCTTGGATTTGCTCAGGAACTGATTAGAAAGCCCTGGAGCAACACAAGCCGTGGATGTGAGGAATCTCATCGAGGAGGAGCAAGGAAGGCTGGTAGCTCTGGCTTGCTCAGATCCCTTCCCCAGACACGCTGCCCTGCGGAGGGTCCCGACACCTCTGAGCCTCCCAGCTCCCCCATCCTGTGTGCTGATTGCCAGGGTCCCCACACCCCCACACTCCACAGTTCTCCAACACTGCAGGCACATTCCTGGAGCTGAACATTCCCCTTAGCTCATTCCAGAGTTAGAGCTTCCCAGAATACAATCCCTTCTGTGTGCCTAGCACTCTGCTTCTCCCTGGGTGTGGAATGTTGAATTTGGCCGTGCTAAAGCCCAAGGGAGCTGGCCTAACCAACCTGCAGCATCTTCTGTCCTCAAATGTGCACCTTCCCTCTTGGGTCAAGTGCAAATTGAATTATTAGCAATTTTAAATTTACTTCATTATTACCTGCAAAAATGCTGAATAAGATGATTTTTGATGCTGATTCACCAGAACACCCACTCATTGATTCCTTGTTGACAAGTATCAGTCATTATCTAAGGGTCTGGCAGTTCTTCCAGCACTCTATTTTAACAATGTTGCACAGTGCTAGTTTTCCCTACAAAAGCAAAACTTAGCCCATCCACTCTCTATATCAACCAATGCCTTCAAAAGTTTTTGAGTTTATTGAGCAACTTCACAGATTTTTTTTCTTATAGTCCTAGAGACCTGAAACATATTACAAGCCTACAAATTCTTACAAACCAGTACTAAAAATGAGCAAACTCTTCTGAAAAACCTCTCAAAAAACCCTCCCATGGTTCAATGATGAACTCTACTCCTTAAACACCACAGAAATCACACAAGGGATCAAAATCAGGATAAAATATTCATAGGAAGGAAGGCTGCACTGGTTTGCTGTCCACCAAAGCCCCTGATCAACAGGAATATTGAGCACTGCTATCAGATTTAAACAGCTATGCAGGTGCTTTGGACATAAAGAATGAAAGCAGTTTTATCTGAGATGTTCTATTTTAACAACAAAATGTAAAAACCACACATGAAATAAACACCAACAATTAGGACAAGTTAAACAGAATTTCTCTCTACTAGATTCACACATTCACGTGTTCCCTTTTTCTTGCTACTCCTCTCACATGAGATATCATTGACTTGATCCAAGCAAAAACTTTCAGTGCAGTTTTCTCTTTTTTCCTATAAGCCTTCAAGTATTAGACAAATGGATCTGTTCAGTGTAAGTTCCATTTTCCTTCAAGAAACTGAGAAGAAATGCACTTTAAACTCAGAAAATACAAACTCCCCTCCCAGTAGAATGCCCATGATCTTATTTAAAAAAGCAAAGAAACAAACAAAAACACTACCAAAAACCCCCAAGAGATAGTTTTAGAGATAGAGAGATAGATTTGTTTAGGTGATACTGTACCGAGAAACTTCAAAGACAGCTGTGAATATTCACTTTTTCATACAGTGCAAACCACCTTCACTGCAACATGCAAGTAGCAGCCTGTTATATCTAGAACAGATATAATTTTATTAATAGAAAATTTCTCCCTCCAAATGAAGTCCTCCCATGAATATTTATCTACATTCAAACAGGAATGCCTCTCATCTCAGAAAAGAATTCATGAACTTTAATGGCAACTTCAGACAATTTGATATGTTTATATTTCCCTCATGTAAACAGCTTTGCATTAGCATATGAATGTTATTATCCATGCTTTAACTTTGCCAGACACTGACCACTTTGTTGCATTTTTAATGGCTTACCTATTTTTTTCATTAAACATTTTTGATCTACTGTTAGCTTTGATGTCAGCTTGAGAAAGTATTTTACCTGTTTGCATATCAGTGAGCTAAAAGTTACCTAGAAACACTTCACACCAGCCTAAATACAAAAAAGGCCTTACACAGCTAGACCTGCTTCTCTGTTATAACACAGGTATCTAAGGAAAACATATTAAGTACCACAAAGGGTGCAAAGACATTTGAATCTGAAGTGTATATAACATGATTCTAATTCTTACTTACTGCAGAGGAGGTTTGGGAAAAACTGGAATTCTTATTTCACAGAAAAAAGGTACTTTAACATGTTTTTTTTATAATCCTAGGTGAATTCAAATTACTTGTACAAATGCGGACTCACATAGAGAGGAGAGAGATAGAGGTCCTCCTGATACCTTTGAAGAACAAGGAACTTGATTTGCATCTTCCTGTTATCTCTGCTATAATAATGACCAACATGTGTCTGATACCAGAGTGATGAAAAGGATTTTTCCCTGTATGGAGAAAACCTCAAATATGGTAATTATTAAGGTTCCTAATGGATCTCTACCACCAGAAGAGATTCTGCTCTTCAAGTTTCCTATTTAAAATGTCTATTGAAACTTTTCCTAAAACGGGAAAATAAAGGGAGAACAAGATCCTTCCTTTCAAACTTGTTTAACTTTTCTTTTTACCTTGGCTGACACATATAGAAGACAGTAAATAAGGTTTTTATATACATATAAGAATATCATTATAATGAATCGAAGACAATGCTACACTGATCATCTTTCATCTAAACTGATGTGCACACTCGGATTATAACAAAGACTATATTTTTACATGCTTGAAAAAGCATCTCTTTTATCCAGTATTTCCATCAGTTGAAACTGATTCCTACCAGTAGTGGTTCCTACTGCTAATGGTGTATATTCTCATATAACTCTTTGTGCTACATTTCTTCAAGCCTCAGTTTAAGAGGTTAATGAAAGTGACTCTCTCCAACGACAAGAAAGCCCATGTAGGTGACATAAGCAAACAGATGCCTTGGAAGGTTGAAATAATTAGATAATCCACCCTGATACAGGCAGGAAATTGCATGCATTGTTTTTACACCTACTGCGATAGATGTAGCCCCGGAGCTTTCCTGGATTAACTCAATTATTTATCATCATCTGCTTATCAGTCTACTTGTGCCTGAAACAAATTCCAGGGTAAAATAAAACACGAGGAACTTGCTATGTCAGTGGACTGAAATCGCTCCTGTGACTGCTCCAATCCCTGATTTACACAGGGCCAATGGGAACTGCCATGGGAGTCAGGCTAATCATCAATTCTGTTCTTTTTTATCACTGTGCCCTAGAAAGGAACAAAATGCTCTGCAGCAGGAAGGGATGGGTAAACATTTAGAGAGTCACGTTCCTGTTCCACCCACCCTCCCACTGAATCTGCTTCCAATTAAATGGGAGAGTTTACACTCCTTCCAGAAGCAAGTCTAAAGCTGAATTGTGTTGGTTTCTATTGTGGCTTTGGCTAAGAGCCAATTGTAGTCCAAACGAAGTTTTTTCACACTTGCTAGTTTCCCCTTCTGTTCAATACTCCTTCATTATTTTCAGTACTGGTCTAGAGGACAATCTTCCAGGATGTAGATCACACATTTCCTTACTACAACTTTTCCTTTGGTTATCTACCCATTCCCATACTTTGCAAATGTCTTTAAATCAGTAAAATCGAGGTAAAACCTGGATAGAAATGCTCACTGTTTCCCTAGTTAGCTCTGTGCATGTACCTGGAGAGATCCAGGGTGTGTGCTCAGCTCTCAGAGCTGCCACCAGGCTGCTCTAACTCCATCTCACCAGACTGTTGCACTCCATATGTATTGATAACAGGAAGAGTGAAGCAGCTAAAAGCTGAAGTCTTCTACAGTGATTTTAATTGAGAGTCTGTCACCATCTGAATTATTATTGTTACTTTTGGAATTACATTGCAGCATAAATTATTATAATAAAGAAGCCTGGCAATTGTGATCTTAGCCAAAGTGCCTGAAAGAGGTTTCACTTGCATTGTGCCTTTTGGGCCACTGGAAAGAAATTCAGAGATTGCTACCACTTGGAAGAGGAGCTGTGATGTTGCCAAATAGTTCCATAATTAACAGCTGTTTAGCTCTGGAGGCAATAAATGCCCTGTCCCATGTCTGAAGCCTATGTCATTCCCCAGGGCACTCCTACAGTTTCCCACTCAAGTATTTATTCCCTTCCTGGGGCTCATGCTCCCCACACTTGCTCTATCACTGTGTCTCCAGCTCACCAAATTCCCCTCTGTTTGTGCTGTTCTCTCTTACAGACGCACATCAGCACAAGGAGCCCCAGAGAAAGCCTCCCCACTGCAGGTGCACAGCCCAAGTACAATTTGTTTGAAACATGAGGGGTCCTGTCTTTGGGCTGACAGTGGCCAATGTGTAGCTGGGTGATGTTATAAAACAGCACAATCACCAGCTGTTCTAAGGGGAAAAGCAGGTCTTCTGAATCCAAAACTGTACTTTATCAAACCATGAGGAAAATCAGACAAAAGCCAAAATATGAGAGTCTCAGCCAAAGACTTTAACACACGAGCTGCCCCAGGAGTGATGCTGAGTGTGGTGGGACCCCTCCTGCTGTGGCTAGTCCCTGTGGATGGTGGCAAGCAGCTGCTTTGGTGGCTGTGGCGAGGCCTCCTGACAGCCATCTCCGGGCATCTCCCGGCATCTCTCCTCCCATCTCCGGGCACTGCCGTGGAGAGGGGAGCAGGAGGCAGCCACACATTGCTACCAAGAGCACGGGGGCAGCTCAGGCACCCGCAGGAACCCTCTGGATGCTGACCCCGGGCACCTCCGCCCGCTGCCAGCCCGTGGGGAGCCCAGGCGGCCACCCCAGTGCCGCATCCCTGCGGCCTCCAGCGCGCTCGAAGGACCGGCTGCTTTTCTGCACTCTCACAGCTTTTAGGGGAACAGAATTGCCAAACCCAGAGGAGCAGGGTCCCTGGCAAGGCTCGTGTGACGCCTGACAGCGGGGCAGCCCCGCTCCGCCCCGCGCAGCGCTCGGGAAGGGAGGCGATGCCCGGAGCGGTCTGCGGTGCTCAGGCTCCCCCTGCCTGCATCCAGAGGCGTGCGGCAGCACCGAAACAGCCAGGGGACTATTTCCTGCTCGATTCAGGATCTTCTCGGACGTCTGGGTTCAGATCCCTTTCCCTTCGTACCAAAAACCACATTTACCTAATTTACAAAAGCGTGTCGCTTGGTTAATGTGGTGCAGATGCAGCTCGCTTTTCAGCAGACGGATGCGATGTTTTTGCTGTGTCCCCAAGGACAACCGAAACTACAACAGCAAACAGCTGAGCATAATATAAAATTCACACTCTAGATAGGAGAGAAATAATCTCGGTGGCGGGTTAAGCAGAGTTGAGTGACTAACAAAAATGTGGAAGATTAAATATGTTTTGAAGAGAATTGAAGACCTTTTGTTTGTTATTTAGAGCTTCGTTATCTTTTTTGATAAGCTGCACTTAATTATACAACTTTTCTAATTTTGAGTATGATTTTAAAGCCCATTTTTTGATAAATCCTGAAAAACTGCAGTTCAAGTTGCAGCATTTAATTCTAAATAGTCAGCAGTGCAGCCTTCAGAAATAAAAAGCTCTTGGGGGAAAAAATATCACTGCCTTAGGATAGGGCCAGAGTTTCACTCCTGCTTGCAGAAGTAAAATTATTTGCCTCATTTCTTCCAGATTGTTGCAGCATGTCAGGATATGGAGAACATTAGAGTGGACTAATTTCATTATTAACTTATATATATACACACACATGTATATAAAAAGCTGGAATCTTACTGTATTTTTTTGCCAAGAAATAACAGCTTAAACAATTTGTTATTTTTATATGTTTACCCAGGCTTCACCTTAGATCATTTATTGTCTGAAAAACAATCTGTTAACATTTAAGACACCCGGGGCCTGCCCTGCATTACTTGTGTTTCGTTCCAAAAGCAGCATTATGTGCTGGTTGGAAAGCATATAAAACATGTTTGTACAGCTGATGTCATCTTTCTCCGGTGTGGGTCTGCACAGTTCACACACACCACCACCAGCACCATCAATTCACAGCTCTCGCCACAAGATATGTCTGGCAAGAAAAGCTTAAAGCTCATTTAGGAAAAACAGAGCAAATCTTCACCTTCCACAGCTGGGTCTCATCCAGCAGATCTGATTAACTGGTTTGGCAGCCACTCTACCAGAAAGCCACAGCACAGTGTAACACAGAGCTGCTCTACAACTTTATCTTAATGCAAATCATGAGGTTGTTTACAGGTACTCAGAAAGTGATAGATACTCTTAGTCCCCAGTTCAGAATCTCTTTCAAATGAGCATTAAAATAATGGCCATTCTCTCTTCTACACACAGATCCAGGCTCTGCTAAGCCCCCAAGAGTGCAATTCACCCAATGTCAAGGACCTTCATTGAGAGTCTCACACACAAAAGGGTGCCAAGGCCTTGTACTTCCATCAGGCAAGTTTTCCAAGGCAGTACCTCAGTTTGCAGTTCCAGATGTATACCCCTGCTCAATGCTATTCTTTCAAAATCTGTCTCAAACCACAATTATATGTGCGGTCAAATTTTCTGGTTTGCTTCTGTGCTTCACACAAGGGACAACCATATTTGAATAGCAAATTTTAAATGACTCCGTGTATGTTTTGTACAGAGCAATATGGCATCTTGAGTAAATTATCTTTTCATAGTCTCATATTTAAAACACAATAAAAATAATCCCAAGGTATAGGATTTGCACTCAGGTCTGTAAGGCCTGGTTTACCACTTTTATTGAAGTATTTTTTTAAAAAATAAATCCCAAAGTAGAAATTAATTCCTTAAGCTGTCCTGTTCCTTGTTTTCTATCCAACTCCAAGACCTTGAAATATAAATAGCACCAGAGTAAACCAAGCACAGAAACATGCACTAACTCTTTCTGCAGGCATAAAGAAAAGTGACTCACTTGTGACAGGTATATCCATTTGATCATTACCTGAAAATATTCAGAACATTCATCCCTGGGAGACAAAGCATCCTGCCAGGGCTGAGGGCTGTCATATTTTATGCAACTCATGTCTTTAGTGAATCAAGATTATTACATCCACCAATATAAGCCTAAAGGGGAATCACAGTAGAGAATCAGGCTGCAAATTTTCTCATTATAAGGAAGTTGAGAATTTTGGTCTGGACCCAGAATCCTCCCCTAAGCTATGAGGCATTCACAGAAAGTCCCCTAGCAGCATTCTCTGCTACACATCTGTTATATACTTCATTACAGAGTTTCCTGAAACTTAAGTTCCATGATACTTCCCCAGAAATCCTCATTTTCACATCCCCTCACTCCACACCACGTAAGAGCAGCATCACAAGTTAACACATCTAATAAACACCAGAATCCTTTGCACAGGGAAAGACAGACCAACAGGACAGTGCAAAATTAAAAGCAGCAGCAATATGCTACCCAGTCCTGGTTCCCAAAACAGAAACTAGAAATTCCCAGTTCCCAAAACATCAGAGCTATTTGATCTCTGCAGAAGGAAGGAAAGGACTCTGACTCAGCCTTGTGTTTAGCAGCATTTCTGTCACAGGCTCCGCAGGCATTCCTGCAAGACTCAGCTGGACCCATGCTAAGCAGCAGGAGAGGAACACGTGGAAGGAATGTTACCTCTAATCTCATCAGCGTCTTTCTCAGGATCAAGTTGTACATAAAAAAACTTAGCTTGGGTTTACCAATCTACCTAATCCATATTGTCTCAATTTGCATCTCCTACCAAATGTCAGTGTTACAAGGACTGCAGCACCTGTGAACCCCTGTCAGACCAGCTACAAGCACCACCTCAGGGGCCTCTCTTCTCCACCCTGGCACGGGGAAGGAGCTGCAGCCTTGCCAGGGCCCAGCGCAGCCCTCCATCCTCAGCACTTCCACATCCCTTTGGAGCACTGCTAGCACAGACACGTTGTTCTCCCAGCAACAGCTGCCTTCTCCTTGTGGGGACAGCTGAGGAACCAGAACGGGATTTTCCATGTGCCTGTCCCTCGTTCATTACTTGGGCTCACTAAACATTTTAGGAGGTAGGGGCTGGGTCTGCTCAGAGGAACACAGGTTTCAGAATGCCTCTAGAAACGAGCAAGATTTGATGCCACACCTGTCCCTTCTGCCCCCAGCTGTGCATGACTACTAGTTTTCATTAAAATATCTTCTAGTTCCATTTTGGAGTTTACTTTTCTTCCCCTGCCCTGTCCACCACTCTCTCCAGCCACCCCAGTAAGCTGGCAGCTCCTTCAGAGGGCAGGGGTCACATCTGGCAATCGTGTCTCTTTACCAACACTTAACAACACTGCATAAACACTTGGAAAAATATGGAAGAGGTGTTTACAATAGCTGCATTTCATAAGAGAGATTTATAGGCCTATTAAAAATTATTAGGCCTTACTTCTTCAGTGACAAAGCTGCTTTCACAAACTGCTCTCGACAATTTCATATTCAGAGTCTGCAGGATGCTTATTTTCACATTTTTAAAGTGCCGTATTTCCTTGATCATTAGGGGGTTTTTTCATTTTGTTGTTTAAAACAGCAGTTCCCTAATTCTTCTGACGTAGCAATTCAGTTTAAAAGTATGTCACACTTAAGGCGTGGATGGACAGCATGACTGCAGGCACTGCTGTGAGTAATGCTGGGAAGAGTTCCCAAGTGTCCAAATAACCAAAATGTGCATGTTCCAATTGCTGATATACTTCGACTGGATTCAGGGACCTGGGAAAAGACTGGGAAAGTCTTAATACCTAAGCATGGCAAGCATGGAGGCAGGACAATGCAAATGTCCTTTTCATATTGGATACAGTACCAGATCTCACCCTTCCACCCTCTAACTCACAAAGAAACAGAAGGATTAGTCCCAGCCATTCTTACTCATGGAGGCAGTGATTCCTTCCTTTAGCATCCACATATCCATTCTCAATGGCTGCAAGAAGAAGTCTGAAGCCTCTCCACTTACTATAGGACCATAATCCTTGATTTTGCTTCAGTTTATTAAACTGATAAAACCATTTGCATACATACTTTTCTTGGAATTCAAATTAGGAAATCATTCCTGCTCTAATACATGAGCCGTAGATGATACAGCTGAACAAAGGGTTAAATTCAGGAGTAGTTTCATTTTAAAATATATAATAATAATAATGATAGTAATTTTAAAAAAATCAATATTTTTCGGACTTTTGAGCTGAAGCAATAGATGGAAAATGCCCTACCCCCCAAGTTTCATTTGGATTTGCTTGGGAGAAAATTGATATCAGAACTTTCTCAGCATACAAAAACCTTTGAAATGGGCTTTTTCTCTTGTTTACAAAGGCAATCCTTTGTGTGATACAGCTATTTTGAACAACAACAACAAAATGACAATAAAAATGTATCTAGCTGGAATCTATTACCTGCTTCCATAAATAATAACAAATCACAGTACTATGATTCTGTGCTACAATTGCCAAAAAAAGGATTGTTCCTGTTTCTGAGGGTACCAAAGCTGTGTTTGCTGTCAAGGCATTTCCAAAGATTTCTGTCCATCACGTCCCTGGGGTCCCCAGTGCTGGTCAGGTACTCCAGGTTACAGACAGCAGTTACAGTCAAATTGTGTTAATAATTCAACACAAGGCTGTACAGGAGCAGCCATCATAATTTACATGCTAAAACAGGTAAAACCTCAGTGGTAAATCACAATGACAAAAAACGGTTTATTCAGGTTAATCCTAGTTAAATCATATACATTTTTCAATATATCCCAGTTGTCTTTTTTACAGAAAAGATGAACGTGACCTGAATAGGAGAAGACTGGTTTCACGCCTAGCTGAAGCCATTCACAAGAAGAGAGGACAAAATTCCAAGCTGGCACGTAAGAGACAGAACAACTTGAAGTTTTCCTCCAGACTTTGGTGGCCCCCACTGTGCAATATAACCCAATAATAACTGGCACCACCAGCAAGTCATCACTCACCAGAAAAGAAATTAAAATTCAGCACTGGCCCAAATTATCTGCTGTTTGCTAAAACAGGAAAGATGTTGCAAAACAAAATGTTGCACTGCTCCAGAGCAGTGGAGTTTGTAAGCTGAATGACAACGACTTTCTAGATCCCTTGCTAATAAACAACTGAGTGGGACCAATTCCTTAATTTTTATTGAGGTGAATACATACGACTCAAAACTGCACGAAGTGGGACATCCTTCTTCAGTGCAACACCTATTATTTCCAGGGCTAGTCTGCTGGAAGGGAACTATCAACCTGAGATTATCTCATGTGTACCCAGCTCCCCAAGCAATTCTGTTTTCCCTCTAAATACAAAGGAAAATAAGTATGTCTAGGAAGGTACTCCTGTGTGTAGGGAATACAAGAACAAACTCTTTCTTCCCTAATTAGCTACCTCGGAATGGTTTAGCATCAATGATGAAAGTGGGATGACTCACAGGAATAATTATTTTTATGGGTACAAACACTCTGGAATCAGGACTGGAGCCCATATAATTATTCCCAGTAAGTGCATTGAGCAGATACAGAGTTTCTCACACGCATGTTTGCAATATATAAACCCACACTTGTATTTCTTTTTTTTTTTAATTATTATTATTATTACTGTTATTGTTGTTACTTTAAGCACTGTAGACATAAAAACAGGGGAGCTGTTCTGTGCTGTGTCCTAGGAAGCAGACTGCAAACTCTGAGATCACAGCTGGGAAACAGAGAGAGAGCTGTGCTCACCCAGGGCTGGTACAAAGTTAGAATACAAAGTCAGGTGAACAAAAGAAAGCAATACTCAAACCAGACACATGCACAGGATTTTGACACTTTCAAAAAATCATCCTAAAATATCGTCTGGAGTTTTAGAGAATGTGGAAAATCACGCAGGGAGAACAAACTGCCTTAATGTCAAGGATCAATCACTAAATTCTAGAAACTTTTGATGAGATAAATACAAGGCAAAGTGACACCCCATGCCAACACTGTCCGTATGCATGGACTTCAAGAGTGCACAACATGTCAAACATTAGCAACTAATGCTTCAGAGCAGCTCCAGAAATGTGCAGCTTCATTCTTCTCCCTGCCTGAAACACATGCTCAGTTATAACCACTTCTCTGCACACCTGCAGCAGGTGCTTTGACTGCATATATTGGACCTTTTGATGCAAACTTTAAATTACTATCAGTGGCACAACTGCTGTTTTCCTCAGCCAACTAACAGTAAAAGGGAGAGAGGCCTCAACTTTTGAGATGCCAGTATTTTCACAAGCACAGGCAGTGTCCTCACAGCATCAAATACCAGCAATACCAACCAAACCATCTTGAACAATAATTATCTGCAGTCAAAACTGAAGCAGATAGCAGAATTAAACATTTAATTTCACTGAAAAAGGAAGGGTGGCTAAGAAATCCCTCTGTGGGTGTAAATGATGAACTGTCCAGAAACACAGAACCCACAGCAGCCATACCTGCAGTAGCAGACTCTGCAGACAAACAGCATCAAAGTGTGGAACAGAAGACAAGTAAGTGTTTATTATTTTCCCCCATGTCATGGTCAATAGGCAGCACACCAGTTACATATTTCTGATGGGTTCACAAAAAGTTCATGCTTACAGGGCCTTGGACTGTAATTTAAATAAGTCAAACAACAATAGTTAATCAAAAAACACAACCATCTAAGCTCAGGCCAAATGTGGTGAGATCTTGGAGATGTCACACAACATCCCTGATGCCCCAGGACCAGGATAACATCAAATGTGTACGGCCTGAGCAGAATCCATGCAGGTCTTGAGGAGAATCTGTGCTACCCTACAAGGAGGGACAAGAGCACAATGAGAAGACCTAGGCTTTTGTTTCTTTAAGCGTGTGTGATTTTGTTTCACCTCATTTTTATCCTAAACAATCTTTTTGTTATCTAGTACCTTCTGAGATGAGTGTTCAAAATGTAATTCCCCTCTCTCTTTGCCATGATTTCTCCCACATGGATTACAACAGCAACTAAAGTCATAGAGGTGAAATTTGTCAAACATCTCATAGACCTTCCTTTTTCTTTCTGAAAAAGTAGTCTTTACAGAATATAATCTCATATTAATATAGATATGGTATCCCTAAAAATTACAAGAGATAATTAGATCATGGACACCTTCAACAGCAGGACAATTATTTTTACATTGTCTGCAGCTAGGAGTTAAGAATAGCAGATAAGCTATTTCTAGACAACCCTAATAAGATTGTGGCTTTATCTGAGCCCAGAGATATCCTCTTTCCCTGCAAGTTGCTTAGAACTCAAGAACTAAGAGATGCATGCATTTGAACCCTTTCATAAATCCAGTAATGAAAAGTAAAGTCATTTTAAAGGCAGCCAAGTGAGATTGGCAACGCCAGCATTTCAAAGTAACGTCTGAAAACACTAAAAGCTTTGTCACTTATCCATACCTTCAGTCTCCGAAAAACTAGCAAATCGATAAATTTTCTTAATTACTCCATCTTCCAACCAACTTTATCAGTGCACTGGAAATTTTCCTGAGCAAAGTCTTTGCAATCTAAAATGACTCCCTAATTCTCACTTCAGTAGCTGGGCATGGTGCTGAGCCATGAGGGATGTTCATGGCTGTGACAAAAGCTCAGCTCAAACTCACAGGTTGTATCCCACGAGATTCTTCCAAGCAAATCCCTGAATAGGCCAGAATCCTGCTGTTTTTCTTTGCCTGAATCCTGAACAGTCAATTCACAGTCACTACAGCCAAAGCTGCCCCCAAACTTCATTGCATTCTTCATAAAATAAAAAACTCCTCAACTACTTCATTCTGGTGTTGCTTCCCTCCACCTTTACATCATAAATTATGCCACAGCATATTTAGTAAGATTTTAAAATTACATATCAAGCACAGAGCTTGTCGAAGTTCCTTGAAGTTATTAAAAAAATAATTCCAAGTGAACTCTTTATTTAGACCATTTTGATATCAGAGAAATAGCGTTTTCTAAAGAAAAAAAACCAAACAAAACACTTTATCAGGATTTTTCTTAACAAGTTCTTTCTTTGGCCTTGAAAAATAGAATAATCCCAGGCTATAAGAGCAGGCCCAGAGAAAAAACCCATCTCCCAGTGCAGGTTCCTATGCACAAACCAGACCTTGCTCATAACCAGCTGCACTGCCTACTGTTATTTCTTTCAGAAAACATAATTATTCATGCCCTAACTAGACCAAGACGCGTCCCTCTGAAAATGCAAAATTATTTTGCATTAAGTATTGTTTCATGTTCTAGAAAGAGCCCAGCAGCAAATACCTTGCCCAGGGACCAAACATGGAGTAGTGACGCTGGGTTTTGTTTGCATGGAGCTCATCAGCTTCACCCTGCTGAGCAGTGGCTTTGAACAATTATTTTAAGATTTAATTTGAAATGATCAAGTTGCCACCGAAGTCAGAGTTCATGGGTATGCACAGACACACACCAGGACTGTATGGAATGGGGAGAGCTCAGATCGGGCACTGCTGGTTTGTGTTCGGGGCTGGCTGAGCCCCCCAGGCCAGGGCACTGCCCAGCTGCTCAGAGAGGGGCACAGGGGACCCTGCTGCCTCCTGTGGCACCCAGGGCAACTGAAAGCCTTCCTAAAACTATTGCTGTGACTCAGGAAGAAAGAGAGGATGGTGTTGAGGAGAGGAAGATGGGGCAGTGACACGAGCCACATGCCCCAGTGGGTGCTCCATGCACAGGGCAGGATGGGGCACGGCTGGAAGTGCCAGCTGTGCCCACTGTGCTGCAGTGCCCCAGAGTGCCTCCGTCCCCTCTTCTCCCCATCAGGGTTATGCCTGGCATCACTCACACACAATCATTCATAGAAAAAAAAAGAAGAAAATCACACTTCTGCTGAACCGAAACTCTTTCAGAGTACTACAGCATTGGTCTTATTGATTGATCTATTTAAAGCAACGTCAGAATTTTTTCATTAATATTTGATTGGTATTTTTAGACCCTTACAAGAATTGCACAGACCATAAAAAGGTGTTACAGTAAAGCACCACAGGCAGAAGAGCATTACCCTGAAGCCTGGGGGATGTTGGTCGGCACTACATTCTACATCTTACAGCTCTCACAAGGTGTCCTTACATCACTGCCAGGACCTGGCTTCTCAGCACACATGGATTTAAAAATGAGATTAAATAAAAAGGACTGAAACAGGCGAAAAACCCAAAATTCAAACTGTGGGCATTCATAGAACAAAAAGCATGATGTGTATCCAACAGACAACATATTGTGCATTGAGGATTTACACATTTTAGGAGGCCTTGTTACAGTGAAAGCTTTGCACCTAAGAATGTACTGTTATAAATTAAAAGTTCTGTCTTGTTTCTTCAAATTCAAAGAAAAATAGATCTCGGGATACTTTAAGAAGTCTGTGTCACCCCAAACACACTTAGTATTCTGAAAACATAACTCACAACAGGAGCAATCATGCTTTCAGAATCAACGAGAGGAGCTACAAAGAAATCTTGTCAATGAATTTATGCAAGGGCTTATACACAAGCAGAACTAAAATGCATTTTTGTTCTTCAGAGTACAAACTAAGTTAAAAATGGTGTCAGGAGAATAAAGCAGCCCAGAAAGCTGAAAGCAACCTATCCACACTAATGACCTAGAGGAAAATTCAACCTGCCAGTGGAGCTGCCCAAACTGTTGGCAAATGAGCCCAGATGCCTTTGATGGGAAAGCATCTCCCAAAGTTTGCCATCTGACATCTTGGACCATCATCCCACAGTGATGTGTTTGATAGAGTAGAAGGCATTCAACCCTTTAGTTGTGTTAGTAGAAGCATGTCAGTTTTTATTTCTAGAAGAGGAATGTTTGTATGAAGTTCAGGTGGAGGTGGCAGTGGTATCAGACTTCCAGGAGCCTGAGTCATCCCAGTGCATCACCCAGCATTGGGCAGTTTGTAACTTTGGTGGGCTGAAGTTTTCCACCCTGGGTATCCACGGCAGTCCATGCTTTCTAAAAAATTCAGCAATGAGTTTTGGAAAACTCCTGAAGTGAATTTAATGAAGAAATGCATTATCTATGGTATCTATGGTATCACAGCCTTTCTCTCGAGGTGATCTAGCCCAGAATACCTGTGACCTTTAGCAGGGACTTCAATTTTGGCTACATTTAATATTCCAGATTTCTCACTAGTTGCATTGTTGCTCAGAAATTGTCCCAAATGTGACCAAATTATGAGCCTCTTATGATTCCTCAGCTTTTATTTTCATAGCATTCAAAATACATGAGAATCAGGAAGATTCACACTTAAAGCATTTTCAAAATCAATACTACAACTTGAGCACTAATTTATTAAAATTTAATATAGAAAGAAATCACTATATTAAAAACTGAGTTATCACCAGGGACTAGAGCAGGACTACGGGAATTTAAGACCAACTAATTGAACCCCAAGTAGATCACTTGGCCAGTACTCCTGAAATATGCAACAGATCCTGCCCCTTGAATAATAAAATACTTGAAACGCCTGCCAAGTTAATAAATTTTTGTGTCTCACTGAGGTTACAAAGCACATAGCTCCCAAGTGACAAGCTCCATACCCTTGGGTGTGATCAGATTTCCCATGAAGTAGCTGTGGTAGTTTGAATCTTTTCTCCTGCTCAGGGTCAAACTCTCTCTCCCCGAGATGTTCACGGTGTGTGCAATGTCAGTGGGAACTCGCACACTCATCCTGCAGTGGAACTAAATTTTAAGCTATGTAAAAACACCACATTACTGTCTATTATAGAGGCTGAGTCTGCTATTATATCCACATGATAAGTAAGAATAAACTCCTTTGAAGTCAGTAGAATCAAAACTCTAAATGCCAAGAACAGAATTAGATCTTCCACTCTGGGCTCTCTACCCCAGTGAAGGACTGATAGAATTGTACGTATTTAAAAAAAAAAGTAAAAATAAAAAGGCAGTTTTAAGAATTATCCTGCCAAGAAAAGCATGTTAACAAAGTCAGGAAAGACTTTTCTATAAAAATAAATTCAACAGAGAATGGAAGGAAGAAACGACAGACACATTTATGCTGCTATGATTTTTCATGGCCAGAGAAATGCAAGCTGAAGCAGGAGAGATTCGTAGTTCATATGAAAGGCAGGATCTGCCAGCAAGGATGTTCCCTGGCAGGAGCACAGAGGAAGTGTCTTTTGACAATTCTGATCAAGAAGTGCCCTAGTTAGTATTCAAGATGGCCATCATCATAGATTAGATGAATAATTTGGATTCTTTGTCAGGACTTGGATAATATCTGCCTACGATACATCTGTATCAGTGCACTCTTAATTACTGAATAAAGGACAGACAGAACAGCACAGAACTTTTCTACACATCCTTTATGCTCAGACAATGACAAGCTCATGTAAATTATGGCATATATTACAAAAGCAAACAGGGCTCCTTTTCATTATTACTCACTACACACATGTAGCATTCCGAAGAGCTGAAGGGAGAGGGTTGTTAAACAAGATTCATCAAGTTAAAGAGAGAGCTACAGGATCTGAGATGAGAAAAGTGCAGTCCCCAGACCTCTCTTTATCATCTTACAGTAGTTATGCAGAACAAGCAGCAAGATTTAGATTCAATCTACTTGTAGTTAATTGATGGAAAAAGAACTTGAGGGTGACACAAAGACATCAAATTGTTCTGCAAGTTCTTTCCCTGTTTTCTGTAGAATTAAGGCTTCCTGTCTGTCCAGATTGATGACTAACAGGGTACAGAATGTGCTCTGCAAAAAAAAAATAAAAAATTTCTCTTTCATTATTTCACATCTGCACTTTATTGACATATCCATTTAGTCACTTGGAGCTCCAGAAAAGGGGCTTTTGCTTTGGTGGGCAGTCATAATCGTAGGATCATCTGTGGGTTTTTTTAGCATTTTTCCCAACCATTTAAGGAACAGAACATAAGCTTTTAGACTGTTCTTCTCCTATAACACATAGTTTGGCTTTTGGTCTTTTCCCAAAAAATGCAGACTTTTTGTAGTCTTGGGGGGCTTTATGGGCTGCAGTGGATGGCAAGAGCTGGAGTAGGTATTGTGTGCTCTTTAGAGCCCTTTTGCACAGTTCCTGGGGAGATTGAGATCAGAGGGTTTAAGTCCTGTGCTCCTATATTCTGCATTGCTACCATTCTACATAGCAGCATCTTGTTCCTCTCCCTGCAGCCTTACAGATTTGCCTCAGAGAAAACCTATTTCCAAAGAATTCTAGATCATCTTCTCTGCTTTAAATAATTTACGGTTTGCTGCCACTGAATATCGTTTCACTTTAATGGTCACTCCTGGGTACCTTAACACTGTGTTTGCTCATTGCTTTGTTGTTTTTACAGGAAAAGTCAAATTAATGATCAGCAGATCTATTCCAACAGCCCAGATGCTTGGTACAGAAACATGAAAAATAGGAATTGAAGCAAGAAAAAAACCAAGGTGGTTCTGAAACTGCTATCTTATGATATCATATCTGGTGTGCACTTGTGCAACAGGAACTGTTACACATCTCCCAGCATACAGTAATTGATACAGTAAACTACTGGCCTGGAAAATTGCTACTGAAGACACATAATCAACCTTTTGAACTCTATAAACCCAGAGAGATGCAAGATGCAATCCTGCTTCCTCAGGACATGTGTGCCTAGTCAGTGTAGGCTTCAGCTTCAGCAAATGGAGGTGAACAAACTGCAGAAAACTGCTCTTAGAGATAAGTCTGGTTAGAATCTTCATCCCATATATGTGGCACAAACTTTCTGGACTCTAAGTCTTCTGAAAGTATAGTGGCCAATGCAATAACATGGGAGCTGGATATTCTGAAAAATTCTCCATCACCCCAGAAGTATTAAATATACATTAGCATATATTTACACATTAAAAAAATGAGGTTTGCCTTTTGATTCACCTGACCTGATACAATTCTATCTGTACTGCTTCCATGAACTGCCAGGCTTTGATGGTGCATTGCATAAGAGCTACCAAAGCACCCACCAGGCTGAGGTGCTGCTGGGCTTTCCCTTTTTACATCACTCTGCCAGGGGATTCCTACACATCCAAGGTTAAATCATAAAAGGCAATTCATTATTTGGCATAGATGGGGAAAAAAATAGTAAAATATATAATTTACTGGTCTGAAAGATATTTTCCTGTAGTAATGGATCTAAGCACTTCCCATTAAAGGGCACTCATCTTCAGTATACTTCCAAGTATCAGTGGAAGTGTACTGAAGTACAAAAATCCATGAACAAATGATTGATTGTAAGTTGATGTTTGAATACATTTGTGCAACGATTAAATCTACCTTTATCATTTTAGATGGCCATCAGGTTAAAATTCCTCTTTTCATGCCAAAGTTCTAAAGTTGACTCGAGATATGGTTCCTAGCTGGGCTCACAAACTGCCTTCTTCAGCAATTAAAATTGATTGAAAATATTGATCAGAAGGTGCAGCACTTCTATTGGAGTCTCAGAATGTCATCGGTAGACACTGGCTGTGACTCTGGCAGAGGAACTGGCTCCCCCAGGTGACGACACTTACCCCCGTCACACCTTTGCCCTTTTCAAGCACTAAATACTTCAGAAAGCAATGACTGAGACAGCATTTTCCAGATCTTGAGTTAGCTTCTGGAAATGTCAAAGTTTTTGGGAAACTGTCATGGACCCACAGGCAGACAAAGAGAAAAAGAACCACATTTTATCACAGGAGTTTCATCTGACCCTCAAACCTGTAACAAGATCCTGTGTTTCAGATCATTATAGCTCTTGATATTCATTTAAGGACACTCAGCTCACCAGGATTAATGGCTCTTGGCAGCATTTTACCACCATCTTAAAGAGAAGCTGCTTTAAGATTGCTGTTCATAGAATATGGATTTCTGGTTCCAAGCTTTACCTCTAGGCAGACCCACATTGAGAACTGATAATTCTGTTTTAACCTACATCCAACTCCTCTTAATTCTAAAGTGGTCTTCTTGAAAGTAGTGAAGCTGGTGAAAAATCTGTGACAGGTGACTTTTGATGAAGAGTCTTGGCTCAAGTCTCTTTCATTTCTGCTAAGGCTACTTTTTGGCTATCAAAACTTTGCATGATCTCAACCAACCACAACTTGCTGAGTTGAAAAAGCCTTTTTATCTAAAGATAGAGGTGTGCTCAGTGGGACAGGTTTCTGGGGCAGTAGAGGCAGAATGAAAAGGTCCTGTAAAGATAACTAATTTAAGATAGAGTTCATTCAGCAGCTCAGCATTAAAGGGTGTTCCTAACTTAATGCACAGGTTAAAAAACTTCTTCACTGCCTTCTGACCCAAACTCACCACCAAGTATTACCCTCTGGATTTTTAAATATTTTTTACAGCATAACTTTCTGACCAGATGTGTGCTCCTTGTTAAGCTCTTCCACATCTCTGCTGAACAGTTTGGACATTATTGCCTAGTCCCCACACTGGATAACTGTGAGGCTCAGAGGTGTGCATTTACAGATTACAGCCTTCCTTTCACACATATATTGTAACATCTCTCCGTGTTTGGGGAAAATGGGCTTTCAGATCATGCCACATACTGATGGGAGTGGACCAGGCAGGATTTGTTTGGGTTCTGTTCACATTTTCTTCCCAACTCTACAGATCAAAACTTCAAAATGCATCATGCATGTAAAAAAAAAAAATTATGCCCACATATGAAGTTATCAGCACTTATTTATGAATAGTTGCATGTTAAAATGAAAATGTTCTAGGAGTTTTGCCAATTTACTTAAGGGAAAACCATGAATTTAAATGATCAATTCTAATTGGTTTTGAGAAAGTGAGACACACGTGCCATGAAGAAAAAGAATTCCACCAACTCTACATTTTGGATTCAGAAACCAGGACTAGAAGACTTTCCAAAAGTTATTTTACTCTTAATAGGATTTTTACAACTTTGTTTTTATATTAATGCTGTCTCTTAAGGGGCAAAACAAAATTCAGCCCTTTTGCACTACCAGGTTGATTTGAGGAACTAATATACTCCCCATCTCTCAGATGGCCCCCAAGCAGGGTGAAAATGTAAACATGACACTGCTGCATCACCCAGTGGCTGTCAGAGGGGCCCTAAAAGAGAGAGCATCACTTCCCACCCATTCCTAGGGGCTGCAATCCTGCCAGCCCAGGCCTGGGCCCATGGAAGGATCCCTGTGCATTTCCTGCTTCTCTGACACAAGTCAGGGCCAGGCTCTCAGGCAGGCTGCCCACTGCTGCTCTCAAACTGCAAGCAAATATCCCTGAGACAGGTTAGAGACAGCAGAGCTTTAGAGTAACACTAGATCATGTTATCCCTTTAAAAAAAAAATTAAAATTTCTATTTGCTGTTATGGGTGAGCAACATAGTGAGACCAGGAAAGTTCTGTGCAGTGAATCCAGCTGATGTGAAGAGGAATGAGTGTAGGTATGAGCCTGCACTGAAGTGGTGTAGCAGGAACACTCCTTGCTGGGAATGCTGCAGGTCAGCCCATCCCATTGCACACAAGGCTATGAAGGACGTGCATGGTGAAAATTCATCATCATTTGGATGCCAGCAAAAAACAAGTTTTGTAATTTGCAGCTTTTTAAAACCTCAAATTGTTACTTGCCACAAATCCACTGTATGAGGAGGAAAAAAATTACTTTTTTATTTTTAGCACCCTCTATTCTAAAGCACGTGGCTCAGGCAGTCAGACATCCAGGTACACACACTCTCTGTGCATCTGCACGGGTAAAAGCCATTTCAATATAGCAGGGGTTGTCTTAATACACAATTGAATTGATGTAATGTGTGGTTTAGAGGGAAATTATTTTAAATTCGGGGCAAGAAGCCAACTGAAATCACAGCTACACTTAATGCAATGCTATAGACTGCAAAGGTGTTTCTTCCCATAAACATGTAGCAATTTAGTTTAAAACAAACTTCTTGGGTAGTGAGATCTTAATCATGTTCTCCTGCAGCATAAAGATCAGTTTTTTATGTAACTTCTGGAAAGCAGTATGTAAGAACGACCCAGTGTGGATTTAAATTAACCAGAGCTCAATTCCATTGATGATATCTGCGGGTTTAATTATTCTTGTCTATTCTCAAATGAACATTGTAGGGGTTTTAGCCCTATTCTAATTTTTTTTTTTTTCAAGTGATAATTATAATTTAACAAGCCTATTGGTATAGCAGCAATGCATAAAGCTGCCATGTGCTTCCAAATACACCTTTGGGTTTTCATTAATGGCATTTACAATTTGAGATTTTACATTTTGATGGAAGGGAAGAAAATCTATCCCCTGGCCCTTTTGTTTTTTTTAAAAGTGTCTTGTGTCTTGATGTGTCTTGAAGATCATCATGTCCCACCTCTGACTTTACTACATTAAGTGGCAGATAACCACTCCTGCACCTCAAATTCTGGACTGCTGGCAGGAAAATCCAGCTATTTCCCCAAATAAAGGTACAGGCAACGAGCACCTTGGCAAGACGTAGTTAGAGTACATCATTTCCAGAAAAGCACCTCAGCAGGGCACACAAGCACACCAGGAGATGCCCAGAGAGCAGGCTGGCAGCTGGAGCTGCTGGCCCAGCCGGGCAGCGGGCACAGGAGGCAGGGGAGAGGGAGAGGGAGAGGAGGCAGCAGGGCTGCGCTGGACCCTGCTGCAGCCACAGGCACAGAGATGCTCCTGCTCCAGGCAGAGATGGCTCCGTTAGCGGCACATGGAACTGCACACCTCAGGAGATTTTAAGTGCTTTGCTCACTCCTGCTTGTCCCCACGTGGGCTGTTTGCTCCTGACTGGAGCAGAAAATTGGCTCCTCCTGGAACAGAAGTGGGAAGGTCAGAGGGACACAGGGACAGCAGGGGACACGGAGGGACAGCCATGGCCTAAATCCTGCCTGTCCCTTGGATCCTCCCATGCACAGGGAGCAAAAACTCCATAAACCCAGCTTCATCCACATTTTGTGCTCAAGTATGGTGATAAAGAAGTCTGTTACATATGCTGTATATATTGCAAGTTCAAGAGCAGGTTTTAATCTCATTCACCCTGACTCAAACCCAGTTTCAATTCACTGTGGCAATTCAAAAGGTCCAAAATTAGACTGCGGTTTTTATTCTGAGGTTTTTTGAGGCAAATGAATGCCACTCGGGTTTCTGGGAGAGTTCCCAAACTTACATTTTCTTTGGAATTAAAAATGTAACTATAGTCTAGATATTTGGCAGGGAAAACTGAGGATTAATGATGAAAAAAATTGCTATCTATAGAGATTTATTTTTAAAAGAACTATGAAGTTTTCAGATATTGCACATGTTTATATATATGCATATTATCTTTAAATTTTAAGCCTCATTTGCATTTTAAAAATGACACTGTAATTTGCTTTTCCCAGATGTATCACTCTTAATCCTAACAGCTTCCCAGTCTTTTTTACATTTCTATTATCACTAAAGTTCAGAAGAGACTTCTAATTGATCCAAATTACATATTCAAATTAGACTTTTATGAGCTCAAATTAACATACCACAGACATTTTACTTAATTTGGTCCCCAAAATGTCACCAAAGTAATTTGGTTGTAATATATTAATTAGTAAAAATTCTGAAATTATTGAACTATAATAAATTTCTCTATCTGAATACTCCTCTTGAAATAGCACCCCAAATTAATTTATAGCCCAATATGGTGTTATGCATTCACAAGTCTTCCTGCCTCAGATTCTTTAACGTTTATTTATGCTGATGCACTTTTGTTCACTATCTCACAAGAACTAAGAAATTAGAAAAAGCCATTGCCAGTCTCTGCCTAGGGGAGATAATGCCTCAGATCCAGGTGTTTGAGGCTTTTCATTGGCTTTTTTAAAATGTTCCATTCACATACAGAAGCCTGAAAAGATCAGAGATACAGCTAAGTTCTTTGCAAAACTGTGTTATTTTAATTAAAACATTTAATTTGGGAATTTTGTTTTCTTACTTTATAAGTCCTCCCTCAGTAGGGAGAACCACACATTATCTATCCCCTGCCATCTCAGAGCCCCTCTTTTGTCCTAACAGAGCACCTGAGGGATTTCCAGAGCAGAATGAGAACCCAAGTGGCTCTCCCACCTCCCCTCTGCCACCCACCCACCGGGTAGCATATAAAATTTAAAAATGTTACTTGCAAGACTAGAAATATATGCCTGTTCATTTTTACAATTCCTGTTTTTCCCCCATTTCTTATTACTGGAAATTGGAAGTGTTTCAGAGCCTGTCCAGATCAGGCTCTGACATTAGCCTGAACACCTTTGCATTTCCCTGGGCCTATCAAACACAATTTCACCAGTTCACTGACTCTTGGATCCAACCATTCCTGACTGGAAGCAGTGCCCTGGATAGCTGCTGCCCACACCTGCACTGGGATTCTCTGCAGAACAGCAGTTACTGTTGGATACACCTATCCAGACACTTACGTCTTTGTTAAATGATCAACAACAAAATCTAGCCCTGGAAAACCAAGAATCTTAAAAAAACAACCATATTGGCTACAATCTGCATCTGTTGATGAAATGCCACAAGGAATGTTTGTCATTAAACTGTATGGCCATAACTGTTGGCATCTTGCTTCTGTCTGTATTCAATTTCAGTATTTGGGACTAAGGTCAGTTTTCACACAGTTATCATTTTATCCCTGGAAACTGACAGTTTTCCCAAAGATTTGAATGATGTATTTTGTTTAGCACTTGGCTGAGCTGAGTGATGGCCTCATGTGCGTGAGTTATCTGCTCCCAGAGATGAATCAACTGTGCCTTCCTCATTAAGTCAGTCATCTGCAGAGCTTTAGTCTCTTCTCTTCACTAGAAGTTCAGCTGTTTGTGGAGTAAGACTCAGAGTTTCCCACACTGCCCCTGAGTGCTTGCACACCTCTGTTGTGGTTTAACCCCAGCTGGTGACACGGCACCAATGCAGCAGCTCACTGCCTTTGGGATGGGAGGGGATCAGGAGAAGGAAAGTGAGGAAACTCATGGGCTGAGATGAAGGTGAATAAAGAAAAAGCTGCACACACAAGCAAAGCAAACCAAGGGATTCTTTCACCACTTCCCATGGGTGTTCAGCTATCCCCAGCAAAGCAGGGCTCTGTCACACTTGGTGGTTACTTGGGGAGACAAATGCCATCACCCCAAACATCCCCCCAGCTTTCCATGCTGAGCATGATGCCAGATGGGCTGGAATATCCCTTTGGTCAGCTGCGGTCACCTGTCCTGGCAGTGCCATCTCCCAGTGTGCTGTGCACCCCAACCTGAATTATCAACACTCTTTTCAGCACAAAGCCAAAGCACAGCCCCATATCAGTCCCTACAAGGAAAATTGGCTTTATCTCAGACAAAAGCAGCACACCATACAATACAGATGAATGTTTTTCTACTAAATGTAATTTTGTTCTTACAAAATTAAAAGGTCTGGGCTTTTTATTCTTTAGCTGAAGCATCTATGCATGTTAATCACTCCAGACAGTAATGGAAAGATGGCAGAGGAGTGCAATCTTCTGTGAAGGAGTTTTGCTGGAGATGAAACTGGCCAGAATTCTTCATTCATAGCAGAACTCTGCCTGAAATTTGACTTCAGTCCAACTTAAATCAAAAATGTTTTGAAGCTTTTTTCTTAAAGGAAATTCTATATGCTGTAAGGAGGCCAAAGGTTGAAATTTTCAAAGCAGTTGATATGACACAGAGCACGAGCTCTTTGGCCAAGGAGTGTGTCCAATTCAGACCTTTCCAGTACCAAATCCCATGGCCCCAGTGACCCTATCCCAGTTTCTCAGCAGACAAGTGGCTGGGGAAAGGGAAGGCTTTCTACGTTTATCCAGGACTTCTGGAACTGCAACTCCACAAGCCGCAGGGCACATGAAACAGTTCCTAGTTTGTAAAGTTACTAAAGAAACAACTGTTGGTCCCAAATTGCCTCAAAATACTGTCCAGATGTGGACTGATCATCACACTGAATTTAGTCTCACGTGCTGTGCATGCACAGACATTTGTGTGGGAAATGCTGGACAAGGATTCAGGTCAGGTTGTTCTGCATCACTTTTCATGCTGTTGGCTGTGCCTGGGCTTGCAGAATTTTGGATGCATTTTGTTTAAAATAGAAAATGTTACACAGATGTAAATGCAGTCCACAAAAGAGGTAAAAAGGTCTCTTCCCTTCAGTATTTCCTAGGCTACTCCTCTTTTCCTTACAGTATTTAGAGTCTATAAAGTGAGCAAACATGCTCTTAATGAACATAATCCTGGAGAAAAACATTTTTCTGGAATTAAAAAAATAAGTAGCAATTAACCCAGAAGAATTTCAATGGCCCAAAAAAAAAAAAAAAAAAAAAAAAAAAAACCCGAACACACAACCAAAAAAAATCTACTAACACCGTATTGCCATCAATTCCATAGTTCTTTAACAGCCCTTTCCAGAGTTCTGATCATAGCATGAAATCTCTCCAACAGCCACATTAAATTCCAAAAATACATTGACAAACAACCTTGCATACAGTTAAAATATATCTTAAAGTTGAAAAGTTTTTCAACTTCTCAGATTGGCTTTTACAGCAGAATAAGAAATACAAGCGAACTGTAGCAAATTTTCACATTTTTGCTATCACTGGATCATAACAAAGAAAAGCACAGTTCTGCTGAAGCAAAGTACATATGCTCAGTAACTGAGGTGAAAGAAACTGTGGAATATAAAATCTACAATGCCACAAGTCCATAAAAATCAATAAAACCCCCCTCAACACAGAATGAAACACACATCAGCTGATGCTCTTGAAGTACAAAGGTAGAAAGTTATTTTTTATAAAAACAGCTCAAGTGAAAAATACACTTCTCTGCCCACTTCAGGATTATATTCAAGGTCTCTTGAGTCATTGCCTTTGTGTGTTGCTTTCTTAAAAAAAACTTTCTCTTGGGACCAAATCTCAGTCCCAAAATAACCCATCTTGATTTCAACAGAACTTCTCCTTTGTAAACAGTGTTGGAGAAAAATTTTACAAGACACAATCAGTCAAAAGTTTTAAGAAGGAGGTGGAGGGAATCACTCAGGTGTAGATACTGCCACAGGGGAAACAGAATGCAGTGTGTGAACTTATCTTGTTCACAGTTTAAAAACCATTTTTGTGTGTCTTTCATTATTTATACAGTCTATGTTACAAAGCAGATGAAACACAACAAATCCATCAGAAAACTGTTCCAAAGAAACACTATCAAAAATAAAGGCACTGGGTTCAAACCCCTCTTTGGTTAGTGCTTGGCTATGGGTCTTCATGCTGGAATGATTTGGAGAAACAAAATTCTCTTAGGCCCCTTTGTAGACTCTTTAACTCTGCTCACTAGTGAGGAGAGTCACTAAAATAGTCCAGAAAGATGGAAAGTACATGATCCTAAAGAATAAATCATCTTCTTGCCATTACAAAATAACCCCTGAGCAGGACAGTCACTGAGCAAACACCCACGTGGCATTACAGCAGGCTGCTCCTGAGTGGAAATGCTGCAGTGTAACATCAAATCTCCCCAACACCTAAACTGACCTATAGAGGACAACCCAAAATTAATCTTCCCAAAAAGCCTACCTTGAACTTCTCCTAGCAAGCTCACATTACACACTTTTATTAGCTCACCATTCCCAAACTAAGGAGCAGTTCAGAAATGGAAGTACTGACAGGCATTTAGAGGAGAGGAGACAACTGCTTCAGCTGGGAGGGACCTACAGTGATCATCATGTCCCACTGCCTGACCAATTCAGGGCTGACAAGTTAAGCATCCTATTAAGGGCACTGTGCTTCAGACACTTATACAGACATAGATCTACAGCAGCACTGAAAACAGAGCATGTACAGTATAAATACACTGTATATTCTTACTTGAACATTGCTTTCTGGCAGTCAGCTGGGCAACAATAAGCCTTTTCAACCCTGAATTTCAGCAGGTAGGTAATAGCAGTTAATCTGCAGTAGCAAAGCTGACACTGATTATAAAATGATACATATCTAATGGTCATTTTATTTCTTATTACAGTCTGCTTAAAATTAAATTTTCTCCTAGAAACTAAATTACTCTAAGAACTTTCTCCTTGGACTGCTTTTGGATCTGGAGTTGCTATGAAATATTATGTAATTCACATTTAAACTCATTTATCAGAAGCCACTCTTGCCTGCTCCCTAGGACTGGGAGAGGCTGGGGGCAAGGAGTCTGTTTGTTCCTTATTCCTGATGCTGAGCCAAGCCCTGCTCTGTTAACGCTTCCTGGGCTGGGAAATGAGAATCCTGCTTTATTCAAAAAGACATACTCGCAGGCAATACTTGACTTTGAACCCAGATAAACAAAAATTCAGAGATCTCAGGCAGTGACTTTGTGGCGTTCGTATCTTCACATATTTACTAAATGTGTGATGTTCTGCACCAAAATAGCACAAGGACAAAACGCTCAAGACATTAATTCCTTTCATTTGTAACACATTTCCTGAGTGACAGAGATTGCAGCTGCTGCCTCCATATCTTATAGGGCTGCACAGAGGGGATCTGCAAGGAGGGAAACTTAACATAGCTATGGCAGTTTAAATAAAAAAGGATTAGTTTTCCTCTGGATGCATGAAAGCTGCACCTGGAATTTTAATATTGATCAAAACATTTGCCAACTGCCACACAGCCCTTCTGAAGCTCTCCAAGGGAATATTTACCATCAGTCAGACTCCTAAGAAAAACAGTATTTTCCATCACCGGATGTTACTGGAGGGCGTGTTCTGTTTTCCTAATTTCATAGGGCAATCCAGTCCATGTTATCAATTCAATTATGCCAAAAGCTGCACGCAGTAAATCTGCCAAAAAAAAGCTTTGAACAATGAATAAACAAAAAAATCAGCAGACCTGAACAGGTTTTTTTTAAGCCAAGACCTCAACAGATGAAATGAAATCAACTTCTTATTACTCAAATTGCCCCAAGGTCTGAATCCCTTTCTGTTTTAAAGGGTCTGGACAGGAAAATATGTTAATTCAATATTTTGACTGAATATGAGGGGTTATATATAGATACATACGTAAAATACTAAACCATCCCATCTCCTTTTATTCATTTGCCGTTCCAATGCTTAAATGTGCATCGAGTAAACTTTGCTTGTTACTTACTGTAACAGCATATGGCCAAATTGATTTACAATAAACCACTTCCTATCCTAATTCCCAAAAACTTGGCAAAATCTCAGAACTGCATAAAATTCCCCTTCATGCATTGGTTTCAAGCTAGACTAATGAAGTAGTGCCTGATTTATACCAACAGGCAGCTCTAAGGATACGCCACAGATGCATCAGTTTATGGAAAGACGTTGTCAAATTAAGAAAAGCAGTTTCTGCAAACTCTTACACATCCTCTCACTCAAGCCAGGCTTCCATGAGTCTCATCCGCTGGAATCAGCAATTTGTGTGATTTCCTACAAGCGCTACGGCACTCCGACACATTCACAGCTACGGCCATAAATAAACACAACTCTGTCAGCTGGACACTGCCCTGGAGCCCGCGAGGAGAGCTTTGCTTTGCTTCGCTGTGCCAGGTGCTGCAGTTCCTCTCGGGGCACAGCTGACCCTGCCTATCCCCCCAACCCCTGCTCTGACACTGCTGCCTCGTCACTGGCTCTGACCATCACCGGGGGAGGCTGGAACCCACCCCTAGCCATGGATTGGGGCTAAAAATAACCTCAGCAGCAAAGGGGGGTTTGTATGGGACAGACACCGAGGCAGGCGGGGTGGTTCAGCTGGAGCGTTTTGGAAGCACAGCACATTTCTCAGCAAACCAGATGCAGGGCAGCTCCTGCTGCACAAGAGGCCTCTGTACGAGCTGTAAAACCCCTCCTCTGTTTGCTCCAGGAGCTGAACAGCAATTCTGTCCCTTCAATCTAACAAACAAAAAGGCAAGGGGGCAGAGAAAAAGTCCTTAATTGCCTATATACAAAAGGCACTTTTATCCTGATCGGTTTGATTTCATATCACTGCTTTTGATTTACACAAGCTGATTTTTTTCATTCTCATCATGCGTCCTCTTCAGTCACAGATTTAATTAAGATTAGGAAAATGAAAAGGTACTGAGAATTAGTCAGATCTTTGAGACAGTATCTGTAACAGTTATTCATTCAGGACTAGCCAGAAGAGACCATGCATATAACACAAATAAGGGGAGAGAGTATGTACTATACCATCATTTCTAATGTATGGGACACAATGTAATTTTCTGCTAGACAAATGTCAAACATGACTAATAATTAATTTCTGTGGAATCTCGTGGGTCCCATTTCTGAGCTTGGTTTGTTCAAGATACAGATCTACAGAACCCTTTGGATCATCTGGCTAAGACATACTAACATTTAAAATGTGTTTCACATTCTTAATGGTGACTCTCACCACAGGTTAAGGTCTCCTTTTCCTTACCCATTCTCTACAGTTTTTTTAACCAAATGCAAGACTGATGGTGAAAAGAAAGCAACTAAATAAAATTGATGAAAGCTTTTGCAACAGCAAGTGACACTGCAGCTCTTGCAGTGACTGAGGATACAGCCGGGCACAGCCTTGGTCACACCAAGTTCCTCATAATTTTGGAGTCCCTGTGACAGACTCACAGTGACTGGCCTCAGGAACAAGGAGCACTGGTAAAGCATTATTCTCTGCTATTTAGTGAAACAGGCAGAATTTAGCTCACTCAAGTATTGCTCTAATCAGTAAGACTTCACATACTGACACTTTGCTCGGAAGGGTTACTTTCATCCCCCCACTCACATCATGAAATCATTATTATTCACAGATTCAATTTAGATTAGAAAGAACAGAAGATAGCAAATGTTTGCAAGTGTGCTCAGCTAGGGATGCAATAATTCTACATCATCATTCATTTTCATGCATTCTTTGGTAAAGGGGGGAAAACTATGAAACACTAAGTGCCCACTAAAACTGCCCTTTTCAAATTTTTCCTTTGGACATGTGGTTTGTGGCACAGCTTTTCCTCCCTGGCAGAGGCTGAGAGCACTGGTGGCTGCCTGCACTGGTGCTCAGCGTGGGGGGCTCAGAGCAAGAGGGAATGGGCAGGGGCTGCCCCAGCAGCAATGGGACTGGGGAGGGAGGCTCAAGGCACCTGTAAAACTCTCCCAGCAACACATCCACACCCCAGGGCAGGACAGAAGAGCACAGTAATAAACTTGATAATTGCTCTGTTTCCTGTCTTGCAGCCTGTAGATTCAGCTCCTCTCTGCTTTCTCCCCCCACTGGGAAGGGGATGGCTGTTCCTGTTAAATGCTGAGCTCGGTGAGGCCATTCCCACAGAGCCTCCAAAGTGTGGATGTAACCTCCTCGGGGCAGTGTCTAGACCAGGAAAGCAAAGATCACTTCTATTTCCCATTGCCTATTATCCTGCCCAATGCACTCACAGCAGTGGCACACACAGGCTGCTGGCACAGATCCTTCACCTCCTGCCATTTCTTATATTCTTCTGTGCTATAGAGACAGAAATGGTGCCTCTAACACAGGGAAATGAAAATTACTTAACACAGGATCAAGCACAGCCAAAGAGAGGAACATGAAAAGCACCACAGAATGCTGTTGAAAGAAGAAATTGTAGAAAAACTCAGAAAAGAAACCCAGAGCACTGAAGAAACCATAATGTATTATGAAGGCTCTGAGGAGACCTTATTGCAGCCTTTCAGTTTCACTGGAAACAGGTTGTGCAGAGAGGTGGTAGATGCCCCATCCCATTCAAGGTCAGGTTGGACAGGGCTCTGAGCAACCCCATCTTGTTAAAATCCAAGGGGGTAAACTAACTTAAATATTGGAGATCAAAAGTGATGAAGTTTAATAAGAGTTGAAGTTAATTGTAGCAAACGTCCTGTTGAAGGCTTAGGATAATGACAACTGATCAGTATGCATGGATGGGTACAGATCTGTATAAAAACACAACAAATTAGTGTAATACAAACATGGAAATAAAAATATAAATCTCTACAGTTTTTAAAAATACACTTACAAATATTTATTTTGCACAAGCTGTAGCAATTTTACATCAAATTACTCATAAGCATGTTTTCATACTACAGTGCCTCTCACTGCTATTTCCTCCCTCTGCTCCTCATTCCACACCCGTAACAGAAGGAGCGTAAAAAGGAATTAAAATTCACAGCACACATTTGAGATACCGCGTAATCTGAGTTGCAAACCCACAAGTGAGTCACGAAAGACATCCCAAAACACTTGACAGCAAACTGCAAAAGCCTAACCTCCAGCCAACACAGATTTGTTAACATGGGTTTTTAAGCATGATGATACCACTTGTGCATTACTAGCAGGTTAGAGACATCTAAATCCTTCTTGAAGTACCAAAGAGAAATACCCTCAGGAAAAATAATTATTTAATCAGAGCAGGCTGCTTAGCTGTGAATTTAAATCTGAAAAATCAGTGTCTTGCAGCAGATTTTTATAAACAAAGGGGAAGAGCACTCAGCAAAGTGCTGAGAGAAACGCCCAGGTTCAGCAGGAGCTGAACAGAACAGGCCCTTTGCCCTGTGCAGCACTGCTCTGCTCTCCTGGGACAGAGCTGCTCTCACAAGTCATTTCAGGTCTAATATTTTCTTCTTAATCTAGAATGTTCTGTAATAACTTTCTAGACATGAATTACAACAAGGCTTTGTAATCGACCTACTCACACAAAAAGAAATCTTCTTCTAACCTTGCATACCACAAATATTCCTCACTGTGACAGTGAAATCAGCAATATTTTCCCAGGAATACATTTCAAATTGAGAAACTGTAAATCCTCTGTGGAGGAATAATCAAAGTATCAAACCTAAATCTGCAGCCTTAAGGATTGTAGCAAACCCATGTTTTGGGTTTGTGGGTAGAGCAGACTTTAATTCATAGCACATGTTGAAAAGCAATTTAACACAAATATTTTTGTAGTATCATGTTTAAAACTTGCCTCCAAAGAAATATAGTGAATAAATATGAACTGTATAAATTAAGTGTAGTTTCCCTTCAATTTAATCTCAGATTCTCTGAAGTTATACATTAGCAGGTAAAAGCTGTTTATCCTGTGGTTCAGTAGTGATAGTTCAATATAAAAGACAGCACCCTATACAAAACGAGTCTCTGTGTCTTGGGGAAGATTATTTCTCTGTATTGTAGTGCTCCATAGTGCTAAATCCCCCTCACTGCTGTTCATACTGCAGAGAAATGTTTCGCCTTCACACATCTAAGTGTGCCAGTTTAAGATACATGGGGCTCTGCACTCTCCAGAAGACAAAGAAAATAAATATTAAAATTCAGATATGAAATGGAAACATCTGAAAAAAAGTGACAGAGAAGAGCAATTTTTATGAATAGGCAGATGAACAAAAGAAAATGATGAGCAGAGTCTGTAGATATCTAAAACTATCTGCTAAGTATCTTCAGGAGCCTTTTACATTTTTACCAGCACTGGGAACATAATTAGAAAAAGTGTTTCACAAATATTTAGGCAAGTTAAGATCCGAGACTGATGCCCACAACCTTCAGTATTTGCTTTGGATCCCGATTTGCCTGACTGTTTGTGGTACACGGCTCGATCCAGTGCAGGGTTCCTCACACGGGGGAGATGGATCACAGCTGTGACAGGAGAGCTCAATACAGACACCAATCCAGGGGAGACGAGACCATCGGTGGGCAGATTAATTCTGGAACATTTTTGAGGATGTAATTCACACCTACTCTTGAGGGGGCAGATCCTGAGCTTGTTAAAACTCCAATTACATAAGCAGGGGCGCATCAGTGGGATTTGTCTCTTGCTCGGCATTGAGACACACATTTTTTCCAGGCTTCTGTGTAATCCCTCAGAGCTAAGAAAACTGACAGATCCCAGTTTGCTGCCTGACACCAACTTAGCAACACCTAACAAAACCATCCAGTCCATAGCTTACACCACCGCCCCTGAAATTCAGCACCTCCTCTGCCTAGCCAGGGTAATACCAGCCTGCAGCCAGCCAGGCTTCTTCAGCAAGGTCCTGGAAATTTATTTTGTAATGACAAAGACAAGTAATTGCAGATCTTTTATATCACACCTTCCCGTGCTCCCTCCTCCCCCCAAAACAAAAAAGGAAAAAGGACTCTTCAATATTTGGAGAATTAATACAGTGTTGTGCACTGAGTCAATGAGAAAAGTCACATAACACAAAATTCTCAGGAAAACCTGTATTTCTGTTTCTACTTTTAAACTCTTAAGTTTCCTCTTCTCAGTTCTCCTGGACAGATTATGTCCGTTTTTTCCTCCTGGATTAAACTGCTGCAGTTATTTCTAGGAATTGCACAGCACCATGTTGCTGGGGGTGCTTTCCCCCAACACCACTGCATTCCCAGCAGGCTGCACACTGCTCCAGAGCCTCTCCTGGGCTGAGGCAGGAACACCCTGCCCCCTCACGCCACACCCCTGCAAACTCCCAGTACTGTCCTGGCTCAGCAGCAGAGGATGCACATGAACCACTCAACCAGCAAGTCCACCAGACCACCATCCCACTGAAATTTCCCTTTAATTTCTCTTACAGGAACTCTTTGGGGAACTCACTGCTCCAAGGCCAAATTGGTTCTCAGTCAGGCTCTACAAAATAATCTCTTGCTTGCACTTCTCAAGCTTTATTGTCAATGCCATGGGTTTTGGATTATTCACAAAATCCTTTTGCAATTATCATTTCCATTAATCTAGCTGTAGTGGTTGAAGCCCTTTCTGAAGCATGCTGCTCCCAAGATGTCCTTTTTTTAAGCTTGGCAACCACATGTATTTGTCCAACACAATTACTTTTTCCCAGGATTTCCAAATTTCTCCTTTACAAAATATTTTCCATGCCCAGCCTAGGGTTTCAGAAAAAAAATACTTCTTTCTGTTCTATTTAAAAGTAATATTTGGTGATCCTCTAAGCAAGTCCTTTGATGTGTCTCTGGCTTTTATTTTGGCTGAAGGCCCAGACTCAGAACGAAGCCTTGCAGGCAATGTACCATAGCAAACACCCAGGAAAAGGGGAGAAGTGTTTAGTGGAAGTGGCAGCCCGAGCAGCTGCACGCTCAGGCCATTTAATGCTGCTGCAGAGGTTCAGATGCTGCTCTCCCAGGGCAGAGCAGGAGCAGGAGGCTGCTCTCACACCTCAGGGAGGGACACAGCCAAGGTCACCCACTGCACGTAGGGTTTTAGTGGCCTTCTCGAAAAACGTTCTGCTCTGGGACTGTGTTATGTTAATATTGAATTTAAACAACAACAATGACAAATTTATCGTGTTTATAGAATTCTTAACAAATCTATAAAAGAGAGCAATGCAGCATCAACAGGGGAAAAGAGGAACCACTTGAATACATAGAGGGAAATGGGCATATGGCTTGTCAAACAATCCAGCACTCAAAGGATGAAGGCGTCAGGAAATGAAGACTCCAGCCACCAGCCAGCCACAGAACCATGAGTGTGCATAACCATGCAGAAATCTCTTAATTCTGAATGACACTTCTATCACAAAAAACCCCGTGTGTTTTTATAGCATCATGTACACTAGACAGCAGGGGGAAAATGGAACAGACAGCTATTAAAAGCGTCCTTGGAACCATCATAAATACCCATTTTCATTTTTGGCTTAAAATTTCTCTAGCTCCACTATCAAGAGGTGATTTATCATCTTTCATTTTTCACATTATCTGTAAATAGGTTATTCCCAGTAGCGTTGCTGTAAGAAACATTTGTCACAGCTGTAAGAGGAGGGAGCCTGGCTGATTTCTGGATCCAGAAACCAAGACGAATAGCCTTTCTTCCCCTGCAAACAGCTCTGAACATCAGTCAAACCCTTTCCTCTGAAGTTAAATAGTATTTTCAAATCTTACAAGTACCTTCAACCTCATTTTTCTCTTCATATTCTGATAGTTAGAATGATCTGTGCCACTACGTTTGCTACTAATTATGATGTAAGCTTGTAGAAAAGCAACTTTTTAAACAAGGATGGTAAAATATGGAAGTATGTGGAAAAAATACTAGAACACAGAAGGCCATTGCTAGAATATCAAATAATTACCATTTTCTAATAATAAATGTTTGCCAACTACCAATTTAACTTCATTAACCCCCTCCTCTTCTCCCTTCTAGCTGGTTAACCTTCCAGTGTGCAGAGATATATTCTGGCCTAGTTAGACTACAAACTTGTTCTAAAAGAGCCTCTTTCCCAAATGTCACTGGGTCCCTGCTCACCTACTTGTATCACTTTGCATCACACAGAGATGAAAAAGGACGTGTAAGAAATAAACACTGTATTAGGACATCAGGAAGAGACCTTACTACTGATAAGAACCCCGCTCAGCAGTGTTTAACAAAAAAAAAACCTTACAAATACTCAGTGATTTGATAATCTACTGAGTGTCAAACCTTCATTCAACACTGAAAAACTGAAAACTGGATAGAAAGAAGTGATTAAAATGATCCTTTTTAAGGCTCAACCTACTGCTAATTGGTCACGACCATCCTGCAGAACTTCATTTGTGACACCAGTAGAACAGAAATTATAATGCTACTTTAATAACCTGAAAGAACTTTGCTACTAAAAGACTGAATCATTTCTTTAATATTAAACAGTACATTTACTCTGCAAATGATGGACCAGTATTTCACTGGAATGCAGAGTTTTAGCCAGCCAAGACTTTTCCTTATTAAAAAAGAACAGAATTACTGTGAGCTGAATCCCACAGTCCTTCCCCCTACAAAGCTCTCTTTGAGGTCAATAGAAAATTTGGCTATTAGAGAATGTTGAACTCTGACCCCTGGAATAACACAGCACAAATCATATTCAGTCTTGAAAATAACCTCCCATCCTAGGTCTGGAAAGATTTCAAAACAGGAGAAACAGGACATCCTTGTTCTATTATGCTTTACTAAAATTCACAATACCAGAAAGGTTACAACTTAGTCTGGCAAACCATTTGAGCCTCCCCGTTCACTGGCCTTTATTGTTTACTGCACACTTATTTCTTCTTCAGGATATACAAGACATAACAAAGACCATGAATTTAATCTCTTGAGAGTGAAGCAGCATTTATCATTAGACACATCAAGCACAATAAGAAGGAATATTGCCAATAAGCTTAATGTGCTTTTCCAAACTGCAGCAGCTGTGGGTGATGATGAACAAGGAGAGAATGTAAACCAAACACCTTCCTTTTATTATGTGGGATATTTTAGGTGAGCAGTGTCTAAACCAGAGCGACAAAAGCTCCAAGGAAAAAGATTTATATAGCTGTAATATTCTGACAAATCTAGTGGTCAGTATTCACAAAACATTTCATTCTACCAATAGCATGTTCAAAAATATTACTTTTAGAACTCCTTTCATGCTTCCCAACTATTTTTGTGTACCAATTTTCTAGATCTATTCAAATAGAAGACTCAAAGTCTTACACAGCTACAACTCTACTTGACCACAACAATCATTGTTTAGACCATTTTTTGGAAACATTAAACTTAATTCAGGTCAAACAGCCACTCTATTTCACATTCAACTTGTCTTTGGTCTTTTTTTTTTTTTTTAAGTCAGTCCTTCACTTTTATAGCTTTGAAAAACTCTCCCATGGTCTCAAACTACTTTCATTCTGCTCAAAATAATAACTTTTACTTAACATGATATGATCGAGCAATTTAACAACTCACTCTCTTCTAACTGTTTGTTATAGGTAACTAATCTTAGTCCTATTAGGTCTGAAGAGTCCCTGAGCTCATCAGTCGATCCTTTCTAGACACCTAACCAGGGGAATACATGAAATAAATGCTTGAAACAAGATAAAGATAGACCAGAATATTTTATGCTTCCGTCAGATCTGAGTAGTTCACTTTCAGTTTAGCAAAAGATCAAGTACAGCAAATATGAGAGCAGTCTCCTGTCCTGGCTGGAGGTGTGCTGTAACCCAGCAGAGCAGGGCTGGCAGGGCTGGAGGGAAATGCCAGTCACCTTACAGTACAATAACACCCAGCTTGTGCCCGTGTGCTTTGTTCCATCAGTCTCCAGTCCTGGAGCTGGGCTTTCATTGAGACCCCCATTGCCTTCCCAGAGGGAGAGGGTTTTTATCCTTTCACACCTCAGCATGAAGGTGCTATTATACACCACAGATGTAAAAAAAAAAATCCCTTACTCTTTCAGATAGGATGGTTCACCAAGGGTGAAATAGGTCTTTGCCTCCTCCTTTCTTTCACAAATGCATTTTTCCCCCAAAAATCACAGCCCTCACATTAGAGTTTTCCCTCAGAAAATGCAAGAGACTCACCCTGGGTGCTGCTCCCTGAGCAGGTGAATGCACCCTGGCAGCCTCTCTCAAACCCCTTGGTTTGGTCCTGGCAGAGTCAGATCCAGCCCCAGTGAGGGCACTCCTGGAAGGGACTCCCAGGGCACGGCTCCTGCTGGTGTTCCACAGGCAGGAGCTCACAAACACAGGCAACGCTTCACCACCAGCACTGACAAGGATTCAAAAGCAGCTTGGGGCTCTTTTCAGGTGTAGAACTTTTACTTCTTCCTACCCTGTGGCCATTTGAGACCTTGAGAAAAATACTCTGCAAAAACTAAACTTTAAACTATACACTTAAATGTCAGCTTTAACACTTGCGTTGATTGTAATTCATTAGGGTAAATCAGGAGTAACTCAAGGAGTAAATTACTGCATGAAAAATACAAGACACAACTGATAGCATCTGACTTGAGCTGACTAAGCAAGGAGTTATGATGCTTTGAAGAATGACAATAGTGAGAACAACATTGTTTTTGGAATAAAACAGTATGTAAATTTAGATACATTCTACTTTTTCCTGCCTCAGTCAGCATTTTGATCTGATACTTTCAAGACACTGAAGACAAAAAGTGATTTTTGTTTTTGGGGAATCCAAAAATTGTAGACTTGTATTTTAAATTGAATAACCCACGATAACATGGGTGTATATATATCAAATCAGGTTAACTCAAGACCCCAGTTCCTTCCCAAGAGAGCAGGAAGAGCCTCAGAAAGTGTAGCATGCATACTTCTCAATTATTTGTAAACCAGGATAGAATTTAAGATACTGCCCAAGTTATTTCCTTAAACAAGGCCACCCTTAAGTCACAATGCAGGACCTGCTCTGGTAGTTTGGGTAGCATTCTATGGCTGTGAGCAGTGTGGCTCTGTCCTGAGTGCAGCCCTGAACTCTGACCTGTACAGGTGTGTCCCTTCACACTGTCTGACAGGGGAATGCTTGTTTCAGCAATCTGCATGGTTACAACAGGCTGCAGGATGGAAAGGCTCCCAATTTCATCCTCAATAGGGAAAAGATCTGTTTTTCTTGGAAAAAACTTTTGATTATATAGAACCATCCTGAGGTCTGACATCAGCTGAAAGGTTTAAAGGCAAGATTGAGGTTTAACAGGAGGTGTGTAGCCCAGTTTTATCTTTCCAGCAATAAAATTTTAACTACTGTGCTATACAATCATCAAACTGGTTCCATTATTGCCACCCAGTATGGGCACATTAACAGCAGGGAGAGAGCAAGACATTCAGTATGAAATGCACACGTAAGATAATAAACAAAAGGGCTCTTCCTTTCTCTGCTTCGCCTCTTCCCTCTCCCCAGCACGCCCTCCAAGCCTCACTGTTCCATGAGGATACTCCCCAGACACAGCTTTGGGGATGCCAGTGGCACACACGTGGTTCCACACGCCCTCGTGTGTTGGGTTACACTGTGTGGTGATACAGAGATAGGCCCTGAAGGCTGGAGAGAGAGTCTCTTTCTTGGGCCTGGAGGTGACCCTGGGGCTGTGTCCAGGTCACCGGGGATGGGCAGAGAGAGGATTGAGGCTTGTGGACAGAGCTGGACCTGTGAGAGGTGATGACTGTGATTTATGACCTTACAGGGGGTTGTTTACATATTGCCATAATAGGCAATGTCTGTGCTTTACCCCGGGTGCTAGGGGAACACTGTCCTGAACATCTTTCCTGTTTATATGATGTTATATCCTGTTGTGTGTGGGTATTTAGGGCATTGGGGCTGCGTAATGAACGACTTTGCACTTCCAGCCCGTGTGCGGAGTTATTGCCCACGCGTGAGCACTGCACTCGTGGGGCGAGGTGGAGCCAGAGGATGGTGCTGATGCCCCTGGGTGCCGAGCCCTCCAGTGCTGCCCCAGGGAGCAGGATTCCTGCCCTGGCAGCTCAGAGCTGCCTTCAGATCCTTCAGGCACCCCTGGGATACCAGAACCAACACTGGAAAATATCAAGGGCTTCAAACACCTTCAGCAACGAGTGCACAGTTACACCAGGAATAAGCCTGTACCCTTCTTTATGTTTTTCAAGATAAATACAACTAAAATCTTATTGTAGAATGTTAAATACAAACAGTTGAAAAGCCATGCTACTCATATTATGCAAAAACATTAACTCAGTCAACCTGAGTATAAATAAGTCTTTCAAATATCTTTATGGTGCAGAATGCACTCCACTGCCATGGTAATTTATGCATTTGTTGACTCTTATTTTAAATGTTGAGCCGTAACACTGCAGCCCTGTGCTTGCCATAACTTCCGACTCCTCCTTCAGCCACTTCTATAAAGAATTTTATTGACTATATCAGCAAGAAATAATCTCCATTCTAATAACCACTTCTACATCTAAGATTGGTTATCTTATATCTTAGCTCTTGCTAATTTTGTTCCCTGTGCATGTACATTAGACCCCCCTGCACTCCACCAGGCAAGGAAGGGTGCAGGACAGCCACCCACGGGACTCTGCACAGAACCAACACGGTCAGGAGTGCCTGCAGAGCAAAAGCAGCTGCAAGACTCTCTGGGCTGTTCTAAGGGTGACTCTCCTGCTGCGCTTGGAAGGGGCTGGACCTGGCCCAGGCCCAATAAACTTGTGAGAGCCCGGGGAGGGTGTCTGTGCCCTGGGTAATCTGCAACTCCCAAATATTCAGAGGTAACTGAGCACCACATCAAACAGTGGTCATCCTCTTGCCCCTAAAACGGAGAGGGATAGATCATTAATCTTCCAGCTATGCTCAATAGAAGCCAGCTCAGCAAACAGGGTGTGCCTCAGACATTGCCACCTTTATATTAACTGGAATTAAATGTTACATTGACAAAAACTCATGAGGTAACCTCACAGCCAAAGAAAGCATTTCTGTGCTGCACATGGGCTGTTAGACTTCAGTCTTCATAACGTTTGCTTACACATCTAATTAAACACAAAAATAAATTCTATTGAAGTCAAAGATTTGATATGGATTAGTTCAAAGAACTAAACTTACTCCAAATTCAAGAAGGGGGGAACTTAGGCGCATTCAACATGCAGAAGTTTTAAATGCTGTCAAGAATGATTTAGGTGTTCAGGAACCTGATTTCAGAAACCTATTTGTCTCCTGACACCTCAGCAAGCTAAGCTGCTTTTGGAAATAGAACTGTGTCAGCCTGACAGTTTTGACAGTGCTACTCCCTGACTTCCTCCAGCATCTCATTCCTCCTTGTCCTTTCAGAAACTTCACAACATTAAAATCCAAAGAGAACAGAGACTTCAGCAACTGATAATATATTCAGAAAATGGTACAACAGTCTATGAAACCAACTAACTACCCCAGAATTGTCAGGCAAGTAGCCGATAAATCATGCAGACAACTCGCTGCAGCTGTTCAACAGACATGAAAAGGAATTCATTGCTTAAAGAATAGCTAGCAGAGTCTTACAGGACTGTTAAGAGTAAAGGCATTACTTTTCCTGCCAGATTCTGCTTCATGATTTTTTTAGAATAAAAGTTAAATTCTTTTAGACTGAAATAATTACTCTCAGTTCTTATCAAAATATTCAGAAGGTGAAAAGGTTTGTTGGAAAGATCATAGACACATCTCCTGAATATTCCTGCCACCTTCAGCAACCAAACACCCTGAGAACATGGAGTGTTCCTCAGAAGGAAGCTCCTCATTCTTTTCACTGCTGAATGCTATTTGTAAGTCACTTCTGAAGCAGCCTCCTCTTATAAATTTACACCACTCAAAGCTCTTACATATGGGATACTGTTTGCTTCCTAAAGACAACAGGTCAAATTCTAAAATTCCACTTTTTCTGGGTAATTGCTGGAAACTTTCCCAGCCAAAAGCATCCAAGAATTCCAAATAATGAGCTCAAATAAGATTCATGGGCATGAGAAGGGTGCACAGTAAAACCTGGTGATCCCTGCCATTGTACATCACTCTTCTGAGGATAGAGCAGGAAGGGAGTGCACACCTGGAATCCAAACAGCCACCAGGAAACATCCCTTTGCTGACAACCCAATAAACAAGCCTTCACTTCTCACATTTCATTGAAATATTAAGATCTAATCAAGTTTACTCCCCAAAAACTAAATGTAGGCAACATTTTTGTTGTTGTAAGTTAAAAAATTTGGTTGTTTTTCCCCCTCGAAAGATTCCTGCATTATCATCTACCATATAAAAACACTCACTGATGGAAATATAATAAATTAACTGGTGTCAGGATCCAGTTTTACTGAAGAAAGCAAGATGGGATAGGTACAATTAAACAAAAAACACACTACAGTAGAAGTGTGTAGAAGGGACTGCATTTGGTGACCTCTAGCTTCTTTATAACAAAACCCAATAAGGTACTACATGAGTTAATTAAAAGTACACTGTCCAGAGTGAACAAAACCCAAGAACAATGCTACAGGCTATTAAATGAAATGATGATTCTGAATTGTAATTGCTTTATAGACCACTGAATTCCTCCACTGGGGAGAAAAGATTTACTAATGGTATCAAACGTCTCCTGTGATAAAAGTTTAATTATTAAAAGGTTTTATCTCTGAAGGCAAAGTCTGTTTCTATGTTTATGTTGCTTCTATTTTTTCCCTAAATTATTAAGAACAGCCATCACCAACCCTACCCTCACTTTAACCCCCCTGAAATATTTTATGCACTCTTAACCACCATAATGTGATGTAGTTCTCTGTGGTCTCAATTTAGGAAAGCAGGTAACTATATCTTAAGTGCCACAGGGAAAAATCCTCAGCTGATATATATCACATTTATAGAGCTTCAGCATCCACCTCAGTAGGACTTAAATGCTTTCTCACTACGTTGCTGAACTAGGTTATTAAAAAGAAATTACAAAAAAACACCCTGTTCCTGAAACTGTCATGGAGTATTGACAACACAGAAATGAATACTTGTATGTGGAATTTCATTATCATGATTCTTATGCAATAGGAACATTCTGTAGTGTATGTAAGTGTTATTGTGCAGCAGCAAAATTTTTCAGTTCAAGGTAATGCAGAGCTTCCTAAAAGATCATTAAAGGTCCTTGTGGTTAGGCAGTCATTTAGTAGGTGATCTCATTTTGTAGCCAAAGCCATTAGGACGATATAAAACTGGTTTTAGGAAAGCACATTAGTTAATTATAAAGCAATCTAAAACAAACCAAAAAGAGAATATTTGATTTATACGAAACGTTTATAGATGCTATAATACTGTGGTTCTATAACTTGGTATCTCGTCTGGGGGAAATGACAAGATTTTATAGGAATAGTAATAAGGGGTTCAGACTTCTTGCTTTCCTTTTAAGCAATTTTCTAAAAATTCACTTCCAGCTCCTCCTGACAAGAACTGGTCCAAGTTTTATGCCTGATTTTGCACATGTCGATATCAACAACCTTCATTAGGTGCAATATGAAGGTCACAACAATTTGTGAACAAGAAGTAACAGTTTTACAGCAGCTTGCACCAGCTGGTCTGCACAAACTCTTACATGAGTTAGGGGTGCAAAGCCCAGTTCAAACCTTTCTTAAAAGCACACCAACATGACCACCTTCCCGACTGCCTGCACTGTTTCTTTCTGCTCTTTATCCATCTTGTTTGCTTTTCTTGCATTCTCACCACACCTCTCAGACAGCATTAGCACTCATTCTGTGTTTTTCAGCTGCAAGTAAAAGTGGTGCTCAACCCGTTTGCAATCAGCATAAATGTTAAATAAATCATAAATGTGTTCATACTGCAGCACAAACTGGATCTGTCTCATTCAGAACATGAACATAAGGATATTTTCAGAAGAAAACCTCTTTGGGTTTTGCATTTAAATGGAACCTACCCCAGTGGGGTCCCGGGATAAAATTGGGGCTCCTATGCTCAGGCTTAAAAATGGATAATCAATTCCACTGGCTTCTGTCACAGTTCTGGAATTGCTCCTAGGATCCTGCTTTAATGTGCACAGATACCAGCTCCAGTGACACACAATTGCTGATTGCATCTTAAGCTGTTAAATCTCACCAGACTGCAACAGCTATTTATTTCTTGTCGCTGCATTTCCCGTGCAACTTGAGGCCTTCCCTTATTCACAGGCATTCATTATACTCATCAAAAAGTTTATTCCTATCTCAGACAAGACCAAGCATATCTAAAGAGATGTCGTGGGCTCCACAGTAGATTCATTACAAGTCAGGTTTGACATATTCATTCCTACTGCTTCATATATCGCTAGTGAATAGCTTATAGCTTCTTTCTCTAATGTTCAGTTTCTTCAGGCAAATAAATTTCTGCCTGAGGCACTTAAGTAAACTAGAAGCAGATCCAGCATGCCCCCAATCTGCAACTGCCATGAAATCTTTCATAACATCTTTCTCAAAGTCTTTTTTGTAGCAAGAATTATCAATTCTTCCTCAGCTTTATCCATTGCTTCCCAAAAATAAGTGCCCCAGATCCAGGAAATATTAAACAGATTCCATCAAAGACATCCAAGGTCAATAGGGATTTTGGCTGGTTGGTTGGTTTGGGCTTTTTTGGTTTTAGGTTTCTTTGGTTTGTTTTTTTTTTTNTGTTTGGGGGGAGTTGCTGGGGGTTTTTTTGTTTCAGGCTTTTTTTGTGGTAGTGGTGTTTTGCTAGGGGCTTTTTGTAATGCTTTAAATTTTATTAATAATTAGGGAGTGTGGGAAACTTGGGGCTCTGAACTAAACCAAGCAATTGTGACTGTAGCTGCTCCTATTGCTGGAGGCTCCCAACAGCCCAGCTCTTCACCCACTGTTGTCTGCTGCAGCAATCTCAGTGGTTTCAGTGTACAGGAAACAATCTACAAACCTATTTAGCTGTGTGCCTGGTGGTCCTGCTTTTATCACAGGAAGATAATTTTCCCAAATTAATTACAGCAGAGAAGATTGCTACAGCTCGTTACCATGGCAATGGCTGCAGAAGAGCTGATACTCTCAGGGGAGCAGTGCTGATCCTCCCCTGGCAGGGCCTGGCTCCCAGTGCTGATCCTCCCCTGGCAGGGCCTGGCTCCCAGTGCTGATCCTCCCATGGAAGGGCTTGGCTCCCAGTGCTGATCCTCCCATGGAAGGGCCTGGCTCCCAGTGCTGATCCTCCCGTGGAAGGGCCTGGCTCCCAGCTCAGCTTCTTCACGTGCAGGTCTCTGCTCCAAGCAGCCCAATATTCCTGAGCAGTGACATTTTCCACACTCCCTTTCTGCATTCCCCACAGGGCTGGAATAGTTCTTTGGCACAGAGGTCTGAGGCAAGGAGAACCTGCATTATCCTGCTCCATCCCACAAAGCAATTCTTGGGAAACTTGCAGATAGTAGCTACCTTAGGAAACTAAGTTTGGGTTGGTTTTTCTTCCCTTTTCGCCCTCCACAGATGGGCACACTTGGCTTTTATTTAGACAGAAACCAAAGCAACATGTCACAGGGAAGGTAGGCAACTGCAAAAATAGGCTGTGTGAGAGGGAGTGTGCACACAGCTGTAAGGAGAAAGGGGGAAGAAGGAATGGACACTAAGGGCAAAGTTTTCTCCTCATTTATCAGATCAGAACATATATGTCCAAACGACGTCTTTTCATGCAAATTACTTATAAATACATTCTGGACCCCTGTAAGCCAGTGTTCTCATATTTTGGCTCGATATTTTAATGCTGTGGATGAATACATGCACTTAATGCCACTAGACCTGTCTAGAGGAAATGCACTCCTTGATCTCGGAAGGCAGAAAAGGTGCAAAATGTGAAGCCAGTACTGTACAGCCCTGGAGGAGCTTGGCCACTGGACAGTATCTTCTTAAACCCATCAGGTTTTTGTACCTGATGTGCTATGGACATGCATTTGTACAACAGCATAATGAAAATTCTGACTTCTTCCAAGGCTTTCCATACTCTTAGCAATTTTTTCAGTTTAGTCTCTTCAATCAAGTTTCAGAAAACAATGGCAACAAATCTAAGTTCCACATGCCCCCCTCCCCACTCCTCTTGGCTCAAGAAGAGCTCCTGATTCCATGCTGTAAGCATTTTGGGCTCAAAATTAGCTTTATTGGCCATTCTGTATTTGCACGAGCAACACATAGCAGCACTTCCCTACTTTTGCAGTGACTTCCCACAGCAGAGAATGTTCACATTCCTTCCCAGATCCTCACAGCATGTTTGAACTGGCTTTCCTTCCTCTAGAGTTTCTAAGAGGTGCAAATACATTATTATGTCCAGCCATTGCCTGTCATTGATCAGCCCTGATTTAGCAGGTGTGAAGCAAACTTGGCACAACTGAGTAACTCTGCAAGGGGCAAAAGGCCACATTTCAATTATAATCCTCATTATTTACTACGATTAAGTGAATTTGTTAACACCAAAGCTCAAGTTGTTTAACATAACTAATTAAGCAAGTAACAGACTGCTCCATCCATTAACACTGCATTGCTTCTGGAGTTTTAAATTTTTGTTAACTGTTTCTGTAGGAGACTGTTAGCAATTAAAAGCAAAGCAGGGGAACTAAAGTCTGGCGCCATCCGAAACATCTGTCATAGGTGAAAACTCAGTGCAGGATGTGAACGTCTAGCCCAAGCCAAGGCAGTATTTTTCTTTTCCACAAACAACAAAACACAAATCAATCATGATATGATGACAAAACATAAATCGTTGTTTTGACATGGTCACTATGTTCTTCTAAGAGACAGGAAGGAGAGCAAAGTGTTTTGTACAGAGGAGGTAAAATGCAAACCCTGCTGTCCTCTCCTGTTGTTCTTGTGGCGTGTGAATACCTTGGTTCATAGCCCCAAAAGACGTTTAATTCCCTATGACTTCAAACAGACATACAGTATTGCACAAAGAACAGACCCCTTCTGTTTTGACATTATGGATTAGTTAGAATAGGAAAGCTTAAATACCCTCAAGCTGAACGACTGTAAGGTCCAGAGACACTGATTCCTGGTGAAACCAGGCACTGAGGTCACCCCTGCCCTGCTCCCCGGTGTGGCCCAGGCACAGAAGGGACACGAGGCGTCCCCAGGTGCTGGGAGCGCTGCTGCCGAGGGAGGCTCAGCTGAGAGCAGGAGCTGGGGCAGCTGCTGCCCGTGGCACAGCTCCAGCCAGGCTCGGGCAGGCTGAGCCAGCCCCCCACAGCTGCCTGCCCCCTGGACAGGAACCCGGAGCTGCTGGCAGGACACGCTGCTGCCGACAGTGGGACCGAGGATTTCTTTTAAGTGTTGTGGGAATAGTCGTGCAGGCTCAGAACAGACTGAGCTCTTCAGGGCAGGCACCATCTGTCTCTGTTTCGGATGGAGGGCTCCTTTTTCACCGCGTTGTTAAGGCCCTGCTGCAGTAAAGCAGGGTAAGCACACAAACATCATCCGTTCAGGACTTGAAAACTGCAGAACAAAACAGATGACTCAACTGCAGAGTGACAGGCAGGCAAAGAGCAGTTCCCAGCAATGCACAATTTGTTCCCCAAATACAGAAGACACTGACAAGTGTCCTTCAGGACTGCACCTCGCTGTCAGGCTTAGCATATTTTTTGGTTTATGTATGGAAAAAGGAAAAACAAACAAACAAAACCAGTAAGATCCCCTTCACCCAAGAATTAAAAAGGCATTAAAAAACCCCATAAACTCTCGGGCAAAAAAGTGACTAGTGTTCAGAATATCTTCTTAGAGCTGTTTGTTTCCCAAGCAGTTTAGTTCGTTTTATACAGCCACAGTAAGTATTCAAATTCTACAAAAGCTATTACAGTCCATCAAGACAATGCTGCAGAAGAAAATTCTAAACCTAAATGCCACAAAACACAATCGCAACAATGAGAAATTTGGTAGTTCTTGAATCAAAACTTGATGATGCTTTAAAGAAGAACATTTCCTACCTCTCCTTAGACCTTCTACTCTTTGGCTCAGAATTTCACTTGAGCTTCTGTAGTCTCTAGTTTGGCAAGGGATTTGATGATAAAACTTCTGCTGACACACAAAGGAAACTAACTGCATCCACAACATATTCATCTTCTTGTGCACAGGCAGATACACATCTATGCAGCAAAGCCACCACCTCAGTTCTGCCTTAGACCTTGCCTATAATAAATTGTTGGACTATATAAGGAGATCAAGAAAGTTAGAAACAAATAATTCAAATGAGAAAAATCATTAAGTCCTAATTGCACCAGGGTTTTGTAGAGTTCATGTTGGAGCTGGTAGTTTTTCTCTAATATGGCAATGAATGGTCTACATACCGTAGCTATGTCTTTCCTACTAATTAATTGTAATTCTACAAATTGTAAATTCTACTGCCTACAAAAAATGTTTTCCCTAAGTACCATTTGGTTCTCCAAATGGAGCCATAGCTCTATTGTGCTAAAATTGGGCATCTTATGGTGTTCTAAGCACCCAAAGTGCTGAGGGATAAGTACCCAACACATGACATCTGTGAAGATTACTCCTATTCCTACCTTCCCCTGACCTACAAATAAATATTCTGACACTTCCTCTTGTCTTTCCCAGATTTTTTAGAGGCTCCTCCTTCCTTGAAAGTCACTGCCTTATTCTCTCCCAGGAATCTCTTCATTTCTACCACCTCGTGGCTGAAAGTTTTGGACAGACGTTTCCTCTGCTCCTGGCAGAGGAGAAGGGCACAGACCCAAAAATAGCTGAAAGAACACCAAAGCCTGCAGGAGTGATTGCATGGCCCATTTTACCTTTCTAGATATATATTTTTATAAAATCACAATAGATTTTCCAGCCAGAAAGCAGCAATATGAGGTGCTGTACCTGGCATCCTGTCCTCTGGTGCTCACCAAGACATCCATAAACAGAGAATTGTGACACAACAGCACTGAGCCAAGGTGCTGCAAAGCACAGTGCCTGCAGTGCCTGCTCTGAGCTATGCACCCCGACTGTTCCACAGGGGACAGGAACTGGGTGCCCCAGAGTAAAAACTGATGTCCAGTTATGCCCTGCAATGCCATAAACCACTGAGAGTGACAACAAAACCTTGGAAAAGCACCAGAAAACATTTTGGTAAAGTTCCAGCATAAAAAGCAAGGTTACTAACACGCAGCTTTTATCACTAGTTCATGTTTAATTTCACAAGCCCTTTTTAGGCTGGGGAGAATCATAAGCTTATTATTCAAAGTCACAGGTATTTTGTGTTTGCTCTAAAAAATATGAAATAATACTGACCAAAGTAACAAAAAAGATTAATTTTAAATATCTGTTTCAATACCACGATGTTTCCTAACCGTGGAGAGCACTGCCAATACTATCTGTATGTAACAACAAGATTTAATAAATGAAAGAAATGAAATATCTATTTTCTATAGCAACGCTGCAAAACCTTATCATATTTTAACTTCATGAAAACCAATTAGAAAAGTACCCTTGAGGTACTATGAACTTCTCTGACACACAAAGAGAACTAAAGAAACATCAGAAGTATTTCATTGCTTTAACTTACCTAGCTATTGCATAAAATCATATCATTAGGTCATTTTCTATGATATTTTTATCCTACTTGAAGGAACACATGGGAGATGGGATTTTATTCAGTAACTTGGCATTGTCCATCAGTAAAGTGAGATGGTGTGAGCTGACCAGACTGCCCCAGACTGATTGTCTCATTTAAAGAGTGCAGAAATGTGCATCTATTTACTCCATATTTTCTGAGTTCTTTAGAAAATATTTCAAGAACCTAACAGCTACTAATTTCTATTACCCAAAATAGTCCCTGAGTTCAGATACATCCTTCAGCAGTTCAGCCTTTTTCTCCCATGCAATAATCTCACGAGTGTAATGTGATTAGAAAACACAAAACCAACTGCACCAGAGGCTTAACACTGGGGAATGCTGAGCAAAACCAGAGATGAGAGGTACTGCAGAAATACCTTCTTGTTAATAGAGTGGAAGAGCCCACCAAAGTATGAATGAGAGAGAACAGAGAAGAGTTAAAAGCTTTAGCTTATAGTTCTCATAGGCACAAAGATGCAATTTGAATCCTGATCTTTTCATAACCTCTGAACTTTTCTTCCCTTTCCTTATACGAGGCACGATGCTTTGGACATATTTCTTCCCAACATTCTAATGAGAAAGTCTTTCACTAAGGCTGATTTCCAGCAATTGCTAGGGTGACTCCCATCCTATAAATCACTCACAAATATGACCCATTGTATTATCCTATAAAAATTCAGCTGCACAAATTTTTAACCAAAAGCTGCTTAACTTACTAGCGTTGTCTTTTGAAGTGATGAACAATCCTATACCAAAACATTTGCAATTTCTCCTTAAATTCTGTGCCAGAATCAAAGCACCTTGACTCAGTGTTTATGCTTATTACAGTACATTAATGGTCATGTTTATACACTGCTTTTTCCTAGTGGGCAAACTGAAGCTTATAAACAACCTAGTTTGGGGTTTACTGAGTTCAGCTCAGCATGTGACAAGATGTTCAAAAACCAGGCAACACTGACCAATTAGAAATGGTACTTCAGTGGAAGAATAATGAAACGTTAGAGTAAAAATGTGCCTTGCATTTTCTCAAAACATGTACAGCAGAATCAACATTTAGTTTAATGCTCCATCCTCTGATACTCAGTGATTTGTTAACAACTAAAGGAATCTGGACTCTCATCAATAAACATCGGCAGGGCTTTACAATCACAGCAGAGCTCATAACCAGGAATCAGATGCGCTGCATGAGGGATGAGCCGGAGAGCTGCAGCAAGCTCGGCTCTCTGCAGCGGGGAGAGCCGCAGGAGCCTTTGCGGGTGCCGGCACCAGCTCGGCTTCCCCGGGTGAGCTCCGGCCAGCCGTGTGCGTTTGCCTTCCAGCTCCCACAGTGACTCACTTCCTCGCATTCCGAGCAACTGTTTGCCCACTTATGAGAAGTGTCACATTTTGCTAAGGTAGGAGGGACTCGCTCTCACATCCCAAGGCTCCCCCATCAATGCACACTTTTATTCTTCAGCACTGAGCAGCAAAATAAACAACTGCTCACTCGGTGTGGGCTTCACTGCGTGAAAGCTTCCTCTGCTGCTGGAAGGGAACATCACCCTCCTCACTTCAGGCTTCACTGCACAGCCCCAGCACCCTCCAGGAGTTCTCCCCCACCTTCAGCTCCCCACCCTCTCCTTTATTTTAAGCACCACCCCTCTCTCCCAGCTGATTCAATAACTGAATAGGGCCGACTGAAGCCAGTAATGTCTCTGCTGTATTAGTGTCTTACAAAGCACAAGGAGACAACAATTTGTCCTACTAATATGGAGAACAACAGTGGAACACCTTCCTCCTTTGAAAAGCAAAGTGAAATTTTCAGCTGGAAGCTCTTATAGTTTCAATGTTCCTTATCTGCCTCTGACCACAGCTGTGGATGACAGCTGAACTCCTGCATCCATCCCAGCAAATTACATGAGTTTAATCAAGTGGCTGTGTGATATATTTGGTGACAGCAGATTTAGTTACCCTGCTGTGATAAAGGGTTGATCAATGTACTATTATTCTTTCCTTTATTGGTTTTTCTTTTCTTCCCAGCAAGTGTAATACTACAGTATCACAGACCAAATTTTCTGCACTTGAGAACATACCACCCGCTTCTAAATCCAAAGACAATGTTTCCTGCTTCAGCAACAAAGGCGTTTGCTGCATCTTAAAATTCATGGTTTTCTAGCAATCCTTTCAATTTCACAGCACTGAATTGTTACTGCACTGAATTCTGCATATTGGACACAATTATTTGAAGATTTTTTTCTAATTACTTCGAAGCACTTATCCTTTTTCAGCAGTAGACAAAGGATTCCTGCTTTATCGTTTGCAAATAAAAAAGATGACAACAAAACAGTAACTTAGTCTTTTGTCACATTTGCTTTCCAGCCTTGTCCCACACAGTTCTTAGCCCAAGACCAAGGTACCAATGTGAGCTCCAGGATACAGCCCCTGTACCATCCTGCCCAGCAAATCTGGGGTCAGCTAACACAGCCTGCCTCCTGCTCAATGATCACATGGTTCAAACATTTTTGGCTACCTTCTGTAACTGTGTTTGAAAAATTCTTCCTGGAGGTTGAAGATTTCGATCCCAAAACGCCTCCTGCAAGGTTTGGTGATGCTGCTGGTAAATCACTTTGCTCTGTGGCTCACCCAGAAAATGCCCCCAGTGGCCGTAAAAAGCCATCTGACACCTACCAGGACACCAAGACAGGGCAGCACTGCCTGGGTTCTTCCATTTTTTGTGTTTTGGCAATCAGTTTTTTTGAAGGTCTTGTATCCCAATTCACTTCGGGATATTAGAAGAATACAACTCTTTGGAGTAAAAAAGGCAGATTTCAACCAAAGAGAATCTCTGCTGTCTGTAGAACTTGCCCTGCCATTCAGTGTGCTGTTATAGATTAAAATGTGTATTAAGTTTAACTTTATGCTTCGAAAGTAATTGAAGGATCAAAAAAGCAAAACTCCCCTTCAAGCTTTTTGCTTTTACTGCCATTTTCTGTCTTACTAAGCAATGTCTTTATCATGATGTCATTTCTTCTAGGGCAGTTACTGCAAAAAATGCAGAGATCATTCATCTACACTAGAAGTTTGTAACAGGCACTTAACATTGGAACTTACCTTTACATTTTGATTATAAAAGAAAATGGCCCATATGGCATAAATATCTTGAAGTGAAATGGGAGTTCATGAATTTATAGCAAATGTGATAAGGGTAAAAAGACCTCAAGAGGAAATGCTGCAATAATGGTCTTTTAATAGACCTAAGAGGAAAACTGGCTAACTCTTACCAGGGCTGGGGAAATAAAGGCACAAATCAATGAGAAAAGTTGCCAGTTAAACAGAAAAGTATCCAGAGCAAAGTTCATATAATAAAATTATCTGCCTTCAAATCAAAGTTAAAAGACAAAATTCTTAGTGAGACAAACCTAAGAGCAATAAATTAGAGTACAAACGAAGATATCTGCATTGGTGGATGTTAAAATATTCTGTGTTTAGGCTTAGTGACTGAAAGGGCACAAAACAGTTCACAAAAGGGACTTGGAAAAAGAAGGGGTGGGTTTGGTTGGGGTTTTTTTTTGGTTTTAAAATCAATATAATTTTCTTCAAATACACTATGAAATTACCTCAGTGTATGCAAACCTTAAATCTGTGTTCATCAAGGTGCTAAAATACCCCTTTCTTAAGGAGATGCCCTGTGGCTTCAATTACTAAGTGATAAAAATACTTCTGAACTCATGGTCTGTATTACTGGTTCTGGAGCCACATATTTACTTCTCTGCTGAAGACCTAATTCAGGGAAAAAAATTAATTTCTAATTGGATACTACTGATAGACCTAAAACTTCACTTTTTTGTTAGCTTGAGAAATCCCTGTTATTAAAAACTATTAATTTTTTTCTCCAATCACCCAATCAGACCAACACCTCTATATTACCACAATTCTGAATTCTCCTACTTGTGCATCTTGAGACCTGAACAGTTTTAATCAAAAAGCAGTGTTCCAGTGACAGGCACGAGATCCTTACACACTGAGTAAGACTCACAGTGAAGTATTCTTTACAAAACTTACGTGTAGGGACAATAATTAATGAAAAGGTTACACATGAAATAGAGCTAACAACATATTGGGTTTGAGATTAGTTTTATTTCGTAACTACACTACATGAAAAGCTTTGTGTCACACAAACAAGTGGAGTGAAAACAGAATACTGCAGAGAACAAGAGAACGTCACCACTGCTTAGTGTAGAATTGCCACAGGAAACACTTCTCGATGGCAGATGTCACGAGAAACAAAAGGAAGGCTCAAACACGTGGCACTATACACCAAAATCCCAAAACAAATGTCCAAACATTTAAATATCAGCAATTCAAAAAGTGTAATTTTTCTGACTTAGTTCAGTCAATAAACATTACGGGTTTTTTTTCCTTTTTTTAGGAAAAGGAATCTCTGGAAGACAATACACGCACTGATACCTGCATACACCCACTACAGAGACCTCCTACAAAGTCCTCTACACTACACTCACTGACTGACCATTTTCATGTCTATAAAATACTCTACTCTGAAAGCTATTGTGGTCACAAATCAAATCCTCATTTTCTAGTAAAGTGAGGCAGAAACAACAGCCTTTTTTTGTGGAATTTAGATCCATTTTGCTGCACAATAAAATAATGCCATTATTTTTATTATTCTCTTTTCTATATTACCTACACGATAGCTTTGGAAGACATGAAAAAGAGTAGACAAGGAGTCAAAAAAGATCAAACAACTTTATGTGCTGGTCAGTCATAACAAGACAGGTAAAAATCCCAGCCAGGTTAGTCACTTAAATTTCTCTTGCATGCAGCAGAATGTAGGTGGCAGAGCAGATGAGATGCTGGCCAGGACTACACAAAGCCAGACATATTGCAGAAAAGAAAGAGTATAGACTTCTCCATGCTCAAATTCTGTTTTGTTCTGGGCAGAATTACATTCAACAAATCACATCATAAGAGAAAATGCAAGACTTAACCATGTTTTCAATTGCTATGGTCAGGTTTGTAACACAGTGCACTCTATCAAGAAATATCTTATGAGCTCCTCCTGATGAAAGTTGAATAAATACAACTCCCCCACTTGTACATACCAAAAAGGTGCCTGGTTTTGTTGACCAGGTGATCGTTTTTGAATTATTCTCTCACATCTGACTGTTAAAGGGCATGGAATGTTTATAGCTTTGTCTTGACACGTGCTACAAAGCTCTTGTTTTGTTTCTACTCTTTTTCTCCCCCTTTCTTCCAACAGCCATACTCTAAAGTAGATTTGCAAACTTTTAGAGAGAAGGAAGGGGAAAAGGGAAGTTTTCTGTTATGTGATGACCAGAAGTCCTGAAACAATAAAGCCCAATGAGAGAATCTCTGCAAAATTAAATGCAGCTGCGATATAGTGACCAAGCATAGGATTCAGGAGTTATTGCAGAAAAATCCCTGAAAGTCCTCATCATAATGAGCCACAGCACCAGTAAGAAAGCTATTAAAGCCTTTGGATTACAGTGACAGTTGCAACTGAAACAGGTAAAAGCAAAAATTCTACTTTTTAAACAAACAAACAACTAGACTTTGGCCAAAATATTGCACTGTAGATAATGAAAAGATTTCTCAATTACCTTACTCTTTCTCAATTACCTATGAAGTAAAAGCATTTGGCTCAAATGCACCATCAGGCTTGCAGGAGCCCCCAGTGAGAGTGGGCAGCAGCTCCCCAGAGCTGCCCCTGCCCGGGCTGGGGACACTGCCTTTTCCTGGGCACCTGGAGGGTGCAGGGAGGGGCAGAGCCCTCCTGGCAGGGCTGGCACACCACCTGAACCAGCAGGAAGAGTTCACCAACCACGTCAACTTCTATGATTTATCTCCAAACCACATCAAGCCATTGCTGCACACGTGCTGAGAAAGAAAAGGAACTGAGCAGCGTAAAAGCCATTTCTGAAGGGCCATCTGAGAGCTGGTTTTGCTCAAGGGAGTACGTTCGCTGCTGCTCTAACTCCTCTCCACCCCTCCTGCATTTGGCCAGGACTGGCACTCTGGTGTTTCCCGATTCTGCAGTACCACCTAGTGACAGTGACCAGGGCAGCGCCACTCCGGAATCACCTCTTGGCGGTGCAACTCATGCACCAAGTCCTGCAACTCCCACTTTCACCACTTCTTTCCTGGCTTGTTTTGAGTCTTGTAAAAGAACTGACATGACAGAAGATACAACCTAGAAAAAACAAAATCATCCCTGAGCCCAGACACAAAGCACTTTCAGCCTGCCGGGAGAAGAGAGGATTCCAGTGAAGTTCAGGTGTGAAACACATCCTTTGTGAAACCAGCTTTAAAATAAAATGCTGCAATTAGTAAGGCACTGATGTTAATCTGCTTCCACTACCTATCAGATAACTCTGCCACAGTATCTTAGCTGTAAGATGAATACTGTTATTAAGGGGAAGTGAATCTAATAAACTGTGTCATTGATGAAGGTAGCTGGCTCCCAGATCTTCTCTAAGCCTGCCCTCAGACGCATTCCTGGGAGATCGAGGCAGGGAATAATTACTTCTAAGCACATCCCAGTATTCTCTCATATACTGAACATAAATGCTCTTATCAGAGCGCTAAAATAGTGACTATTACTGAGAGTTAAAGGGCTGTATTTGTTAAAAATACTTTTGATAGTGTTCTTACAGAACAAAATAAATCTTTCATTTGTAGGTTGCCTTATCTCAGATTTACGGGGGAGATTGAGTGGGACAAAGATAATGAGTTTTCACAATGTCACAAAAGGTAAACAAAATCTGAAACTATAAAATTAAATCCAATACAACAAAAAGTTTTAACACAATTTTACAGAGAAAAAGAACCCTACATCGATACGTATTTAATAACTGCTTTTCTTATTTTCCAAAGTCATTATTCTGAACTCAGCTCACAAAACAAAAGCTCAGATTCTCAGCCAGGACTTTGAACATCTATCCCTAATTACAACACCAAATGCTACAACTTAGGTACAAAACACACACAAACCTTTCAGCAGGTTTTGGATCTGCTGTATTTGTTCAGGATATAGACTGTAGAGCTTACAGACTTATTTTACACTGTTAGAAGTTGTCATTTATGCCTAATCGAGGGGAAGAAATTATGTGCAATATGTAGCTTAAAGACGCATAAAATGACCTGGAAAGAATATTTGAAGGATAGCTGAAGGCAGCGGGCCAGAATCACCAGTAGCTGGACCTTTTTATTGTTATTTGTTTAATAAATACTCAAACCATCTGGGCAGACAAAAAGTTTGTGAAATCAACTGTGATCGGAGCCAATGTGGGACAATGACATATCAGCATTTTCACCTAAAGACTGGTAAAACCATGATCTGTGCCAGTGCAACCTCTGCCTTCACCTGTTGTGGGAGTTTCAGGGCAGCTGCCCTCAGTGGGACTGTAGGGAGGTGACATCAGGGCACTGTGGCGTGGACAAGACTTGACACCACAGCTCTTGTCACGAAAAAATGACACCTCAGTGCTCTAGACTTTCACCTCCATGCTTTTTAAAAACACATCACTTTCTTTAACAATACGGTATGAAGTTCTGTCAGAAACATCTAATAAAGGTTTGGGCCCTGAATAAGAAGTTTCAGTAAATGCTTGTCCACCATTCTGGTGTTAAATCACGTTCAAAAGTACAGTACTGGCAAAAATTCTTGGCACCACTTAATTGGGTGGTTACTGCATTCAGTGGAAGGCCGGCTGTTGTCTTCAACAGAAGAAATGAGCAACCTCAAATTCAGAGCTTTTGAAAACCCTACAAGCACAGGCACTATGGTCTGGTTGGGGTTCCTGGTTTTAAACACCTGATTGGGCTCCATTAATTTAAATAGCAAAGCCCCAACCAAACCTACTCTGCAGCACCATCTAGTGATGCTCCGTGGGCTCCACAAAAACAGCGCTGCAAAGCTAATTATATCATTAATTGCACAACTTCTGTGTATTAACTCATTGCAGGCAGCTCACACCAATCACTCGAGAAGCATTTTAACCACAATGTTTAGCTATATGCAAAAAACCGCCAAAAAACTAATACCCACTGACCATCATTAGAAAGGAATTTGGAGAAGGAACTTCGTAATCTTTCTGTGGGCTGTTAAGCCAGATAATAGTGTTGGCAACATTAAACAGAAACTCTGAAGTAATGTAGCTATCACGTGGATTGGCCAAAGCAAGAGAAAATTGCTTTGTTGCAATATTTAATTCACATTTATGTCAAATATTTGAGAACAGTATTAATCTAAAAACTTGCAGATTCCAGGTGTGTTATCGCTGTACCAGCAATCTCAGGAGCACAGAAGAAGGCATCACCCTCAAGACTTTGCAACTTTCTCCTTCAAGGAGGACTCAAAGCCATGTTTTAATGTGGAAGCCTATTTCCACAAAGGGGTTTTCCTATATAACAGCTCTTCTGTTATATAGGAGAACATAATCATGCTGGATTGGCATCAGGCAGTCGTACCTCAGGACAGCCTTCTAGTGACACGACTGCCCTCCTCCAGTGACAGACTGAGCAACTGAGACTAAAGAGAAGTGACTTTCTTCACACTGCTTATTTTTCCTATGCAATTGAAAGATGCAAAAATCAGGTGGGGTGTTTTGCTATTCAGGCACAGTACAAGAGATGCTTAGCAAAAAATTCCTCACTGTCTCTCTCCAGGTGTCTCTGACACCTCCACAAAGTCGGTCACACACTACAGCTCCCCCAGATTTTCTGAGTTCCTGATTACCCACACAAGCACAGCCTCTGCCCCTGCATTCCTGCGGCCTGGGGAGTGCTAATCTCAGCCTTGCTCCTGCATGCAGATGCCAGAAGTTGAGAAGGTGTTGTTTGGGAATTCCCCTTCCCCACCCAATCCACTTGATAGCATGGTTAGAATGCACTGGAGTGAAGCAGAACAAGCAAGGAATTTCTCTGTTATAAAGATGCAGAGAGAGAGCTGTGCTACAACTGTGTAGGATCAACTGGTGAAGAGTCCAGAACACAAGGTTCAAAAGACTTGGGTTTTGTGTAGATAAATGATCAGAATCAGACAACACCTTGCACTGTTCTGATGCTCACAAGAGCTGCTGCACAAACTCAGCAAGTCAAGCATAAAGAGGTTAAATCAAGGGAAACTCACCAGAAAACCCTTAATTGTGTTTCTGTTGTTCTACTTTTAGGAATGTCTTAGTATATCTTATAAACTCTGGAAAGAAAAAACATGTCAGGCTTGAAACACTTTGTAGGGAAAATTAGATAAACTTGATCACATTTAAACTCCTTATACAAGGGCTAAAATGACTGGAAATGCTGACCACACACCAATGCAGCCACACTCCAGGCTATGATGATTTTCATCCCAACTGCAAAATGGCAAACACAGAAAGATGTCTATTTAGAGGGCTTTTTAATTACATACTGCTACCTTGTACCCTACTGTAGATCAGAGAAACAACAGCCAAGTGCCTCTAAATCAGATGTTTTAGCATAAACACAGAGTGGGAGCAAGACAATCACTAACTAATTAATCCTCAGAAATTATTCAGTGAAAAAGAAATCAGAATAAATTTGCTAGAGAGAAAAGGCACTCTCCTTCCCTCACACCCTCTGCCCCCTCCCAGAACAGGCTGGCAAAACCATCAACATGGGATCAAAAGAGATACTGGGCTCCTGCTTTGTTTCACTGAGTTTCTAAGAACCCTCACTTTTTGTGTTACAATTGGCTGAACAGTCTGAAGGGAGAGAGAGAAAAGCAAAGAAAAAGCTTGATTAATACTCATTGATTGTATGAGTGAATAGTCCAGGTATTAATGAAACATAGCCCAACATAATGCCTATTCAACAAAATCTTATATTTGCCAATCACACCGGAAAAAAAAATCAAATAAACTATGTATAGATTTTACTTTATTTCAATTCATGTTGCAAGTTCTCTAACGCAAGTTCTACCAACACTAAACATGAGTGTGCAGAAACACGAAGATCAGAGATCCTGACTGTGGCTCTTCTCAGAGAATTTTCTGCCTTGTGGCTCTCAAAATAAATTGAAATAAACGGGCAACACATTAAAACACTGCCATTTGTAGCCCTTCCAGAACAAGGTGAATTAAAACCAAGGATATTAGGGAAGTTCCTCTTTCTGCCCAGTTCAACCACAGAGAGCTTGGAATCTCTACAGCAGCAGACCCCAGGTGCCACTGGGGGTGCCCCCCAAACCCTCATGGGGCACTGGGAGGGGCAGTGCCTCCCCCAGCCCCACCTGCCTGTCCCACAGGCAGCACAATGGCCAGGGACACCCCGAGGGACACCCCAAGGGACACAGGGACATCCTGAGGGCAGCAGACAAGGAAGGAGCAGCAACAGCTCCAGAAACTGCAAGAAGAAGTGGAGGAAGATCAAATCAAGAAGACTAAGAAAGAAGCCCTACAAACTACCAAAAAAATACCCTCACTGAGGGATCTCTCTTCCTCAGGCCAGAGTTAACAACCCCCTTCTCCTGCCCTCCCCACCAAGGTCAGTGCAGCAGGGGTTTGGGTAAATACTAAGTGAAGGTAATATTCAACAAAATACTGCAGAGCCAAAAATCAAAGCAGGAAATAAAACAAGACCACTATGAAGGCAGAGTGATAAGGTCATTTTAAACCGCCCATTTTCCTTCTCAGCATTTGCACTGGTGCAGAAGAACTGTATCACTGCAACACAAGGTATTTTTATAGCCAGAAGTAGCTTTGCACTATCTCCACTGCCTTCAGCCTCTGGAAGCTGGGGAAGGATTCCTTCAGTCCTCCAAGCTTTCACTGGGCTAAGCTCTCTGCCGGTCCATCTGCAGAAGCAGATCCCGTGTGTGCCCTGAGCCCTCAGCACCCTCAGTGGGATCAATGACAGTCACCTCCTCGAGCATCAAAACAAGTCTGACAGCCCCTTCTGCCCAAAGCTCAACTGCAAGGAATGCCAGCATCTTGAGGGACACAAGAAACACCAATAAATAACTGTAATGGTCTAAAAAACCCCAAAGTATAGATCATTGGCAATGCTATGGCAAAAATGTGATGAACGCTAAAAAATAAGTGTCCTGAATTTTTAGAAATCTGGAATGTTTTAGAACACAGGCTGTAAAAAGTGACTGAAAAGGGGGATTTTCACTTGCTTTTATGAACATTGTTTTATAATGCATAGGTTTTGTCTCTGGACACAAAACAAATGTACCTGTGTATATTTTTTCCTATTCCTGGTAGCATTTATTTAGTGGTGATTTTATTCTCCTAATAAAGCATCCATTCATTCTTCCCTAGCAGCTGTCATCCAGTTTATTCATCAGAATAACAGATCTGCATTTCAACAGTCATTTGTAGACAAGTTCCAGCACCAAGTTAAAACAGTATCTTAATAAAACCAAACTGCAGGACAACTCGGAGAGAATAGAAAGGGACAAAAATCACTTGAGGAGCAGAAAAAAAACCTCTTTTCCCTGGTTTCCTGCTGGCTCAAAGCCAGAATTCCACCTCCCACTGAGCTCTTCAGCAAACCAGGCACCCAGGAGACGAACTGGGTCTGCTGGAAGCTCAAAACTGGACTGGGAGCAGTTGCTTTGTAGCATATTTCATAGGACAAATTTTCCCAGATATCAGCACTTGCCACATGCGACAACTTGAGCTTTTCTGGCCCATTTTGCCCCGGCACTTGCAGAACATTCCAGCCCTGAGCCAACACACAGCACAGAGGAGCTCAAACCCCCTCTCCTGTGGCTGTTCTCTCACCCCACTGCCAGGCACAAGGGCAGTGCCACTCCAGAGCTCAGCCACGGGCAGGGCGTGACTCGAAAGGGGCAGGTAACACCTCATTGAAGTTATTTTTCTTCATCAGGCTCCCTGGAGTGACTGGTGCAGAGGATGCTTCAAGCCTGGAGAGGATTGAAGAGGGTGAAAAGACTGAAGAAAAGCCAAAAAAGTTTGTTTTCTCTAGGGAAAAATTTGTTGAATAATGAATTTAATGGGGATATGACAACATCCAACTGTTCAGTTGAGGTCTGAACAGCATCTTTAATGAATAAAATATTAGCACTAGAAAGCACATTTATACTCTCCTATAAGAGGGCTTATAAGCAAACCATAAACAAACTACGGCAACAAAAAGGCAACGTACTTGTAAATATTCATGACATTTTCCATTCCACTTATTTTCTTACTAAGATTAGTCAAGGCCCAAATCCCTTTTTGAAGACAGTTGCATTAAAATAAAAAGGAGTAAAGGTACAAAGGTCATTCTCACCACACACAATCCTTCTTAATTATGAATTTATTATGTGATGGTTCTTTTTATGAAAAAGGTAATGCCAGAATTAATTAGAATCCATGCACTTTAATCCACTACAAAGAATTAATTCATTGTACAAGTTCCTTTGGGATTGCCACCATCTCTAGATTTTTTAAAATTTTTTTTAATGAGGCAGATATTTCCATATCATTGCAAATGATTACAGGAAATGCAAGCGACCACAATGAATGGGTTTATCAGGGAAGCAGCAGATAGCCTATGGATCACTGTAGGTGCAAGCTTCTGGTGTAATTTGGCACAAGGACTGGGTAAATCTCTACCTGCTTCAGAACAAACGGTCAAAACCAGCCTATGGCCATGGCTGGCTCAGTCTAACCCTGAACAGGACAGAGTAACAACTCCAGCAGCTACCAACACCTTCTACACTCCCCAGGTGATATTATAACCTCAGTAATTTTAACAGATTTACATGAATGGCTATTTTATCTTGGATAATTTGCATATCAAGTATTTTTCTTGATAGTGCTTTTGCATTTCCTTGTATTAAGCACACTGATAATCTCATGCTATAAATGACTCCATTTATCTTGTCTTGCCATCAGCTATTTGCAAGCAAGAATACTAGTGATATTCAGTAAAGCCACTGCTGCACTTGCATTCCACATTTAGGGTATAATTTCAAACTGCGGAATACAACATTGTACTAGATCAGCCAACCACCCTGGAGGATGAGGGGTGTTTATGGAAAAATACCATGCCACAGGTTTGTACCAATGCTGCTTTGAAAATCCTTGTTTGATGAGAACAACATGTCAGAATTTTAACTCCCTGTGCATTCTTTGAGAGATAGCAAAGTGCACTTCTCTGACCTTTCTGGTGTGCTGCAGTTTGAGTCATTGGCAAATGTTTTTTACAGCAGAGCTGCAGTGAGCAGGGCTGAACACCTCCAAAGGGGACAGTGGGGGAAGGGGATTGATAGGAATTCCCTGGCAGTTACAAACTTCCTCTTGGATACTCAGCAAGAGAGGCAGAAGAACAGCTCCAAGCACAGAAAACCAAATAATCTGCAGGTAAGTATCAAAGAATTTTATCCACACTGAAGTCAGACTTCAGGGCAGCTCCACTGATTACAGCAAAGCCCACAGTTCTGAACAATTTTCAGAGGCTAGAAGCTGCAGTTAAAAGAGCTTTGTCATAACAGCATGACAACCACCATAACCCCAGTCATCTTCCATTCTTCAGACAGCCACTGCAGCGTGCTTTAGCTCAGGTGGAGGCACAAAAAAGGAGGTTTGTTTCACAGACAGTTGCTTGGAGTTTCTTTTAGGGTTCTCAGGTTTTGGCTGTTTGGAGTTTTTAATTTTTTCTTGTTGGCCTTGAAACCTATTTTTAAAAAGCACAGACCACTCTGGCACCTGATGATTAGCAAGAAACAACTTCCCACCTTGGTGGTGTCAGCTGAGCCATTTCAGGGTCACAGCTGACGCCTCAAAAGCTGAGACAGTGATGAAAGAGTAAGAGACATCACAGAATGGACAGGGGTCATGCCAACCATTTCTGGGAGCAAACATAATTTAGAACAGTTTGTTCTTAGAAAGCAAACCAGAAGCCAACCGTCACAATACTACAAGAATTAATGTGACTTTTCTTTAAAGTTATCAAAACTCAAAGCAGAATATTTCTGTCTGTGTTTGCATGCTGGACTCCCACATCACCTCAGCTGTGTTTGCACCTGAGAAGTGCATACTACTGCAGTCAATTTGATTTATGCATTCTCTGCTATAAACAGAAAAATAATCTGACTTTCTGGGCTGCATATTCCAAATCTCCCACATTTTCAGTAATGCAAAAGGAAAAAAAGGATAGAGGGGAAGCAGGATAAAAGGTTAAACACAACTTCTTGCTGAAGGGAGAAAAAAGCATTTTCATTAAACATTTAATATTTGTATACTGAGCCTTTAAGGCAATTATGTTGAAAGATCGTGCCCTTCCCACATGTTATAGACCCAAGAAAGGCTTCCCCTTCACAAGAAAACTGTTTTCCAAGAAAACTGCTTAACAGGCAGCTCAGCTGCTCCCTTCAGCAGAGACAATCCCCACGGCCATTAAGGCAGGGAAATATCAGATACTGAAATCCTATCAAAACAATGCAGCTTGGGAGAATTAAATTGCTTAGTGTATTTCAGGCCTGCAGTACGGGAAACAGAAGCATATAGGGCACATCAGGGACTGCTTTTTAGGTGTTAATACACTGCTTGATAGTGCACATTACTGAATTATTCCATTAGAAACACACAGCGATGAAAAGTCTTGACAGTCACCAAGACATTTCAAAGCCATGTTTTCTTTCTTAAATAAGATCAACAAACAAAGCCAAAGCTCTAATAAATTCAAGAGAGTAATGCAGATTAAGTGACAATATATCATTAAAAACAACACATTTCTAACAGACCCTTGGTATTTCATGAAGACACAGTTGGGGTTGTTTCCTTTTGTTTTAAATACCTTGCTCTTTCACAAGTGCTTGTCCCTGCTTTACACTCTCTGGTCTGTACACAGGTGAATGTTCATCCAGATCAAACAACGGCAGCTCCAGTTTCACTGGTTCCTAAATTAACTCCACTCCAAACCAACAACGGTCCAGTGTTCACTCCTTCCCACAAACAACTGAGAAGGTCTTTACATGAGAAAATATGTGAGTTCAATCCTTTTTACTATTCCTCATAAGCCACTAGCCCCAAGTTTATTTAGCTACCTCAGGATTACTCAGTCCACAACACTGAAGCCCCAAGAGTGTGTAATCTTACAGTTATTTTATTGAAGACACTTGCTCCTTTTTGCTGGAAGAAAGGTGCAATCCAAGAGTTTCAATGTGCACAGAGCTTTAAATAATGATACTGAAGATTTTCCCTTTCTGCAGGCTTGTGAGTCTATAGGTCTCAAACTCCCAGCTGTGTCTGTAGCACTAATGAAGTTCCCCACACAGCAGTTTCTGGAAAGGAGCTGAACTCCATCTCACAGCTGCAGTGGTGTGCTATGAACAGCATTCCAGGACCTTCTCCATCCAAGTCAATGGAAGGACCTGAACTCACACTTTTATATACATGTATTTCACCACCAGCTGGTGTCACCATGCACCTTAAATTTATGCCAGGTTATTTCATACTTATCTTGATCTCCAGCAAGACATAGGTGAAAAAAGGTTAATGTTTAGAAATAAGCACTGGCACTGCATTATACATACAATCACCTGACTGGCCTTATCTTCATGTTTTTAAGGATCTGAATAAAGAAAGTTCCCGAAATAAAAAATTAAGACTTTTTTATGCCTTTGTACATTATTATTTTCACTTCATTTTGTACATTGTTTGCACCAACGGCAACCTCCACAAAAAGTCTTGTGTGAAGAAACATTCACTTTACATACAGTTGTACTTATTGCTTATACTTGGAATCATAATTTTCTGCTTCTGTGTGCACTGATTACTAACCTGTTTTTTGTGCAAGAGGGGTAAATGAAACCATTAGGAAGGAAGACAAGCTGGTTTGTTTTCTCAAACACTCAAATCCACACGGTAAGATGAATTTCCTCCTAGGATATTTCAAGAACTAGCTGGTGAAATCCTTAGAGCCATCAGCAGTGTATTTGTGAGAACTCAGGAGAGATGGCTACAGTGGAAAAGGTTAAAGAATGGACAGTACAGCGTGTCTATGGAACAGGAAGAGCTGGGTAGTCAGAGAGAAATAGCAGAGCAAATAATGACTGCATTTCACTGCGTTCAAGACAACAATGAAGGCCAAGAACAGCAAGCAGGATTTATCACAGACACATCAAGTTAATCTAATCTCTTCCTGCAGACAGGTAACACACTTTAGAAAAATAAAATAGCAATAATTCCTTATCTACGTCTTGACAAAAAAAGCACAAAAGTATTAGAATTATGGCATCAGAACAGCTTCCAGAAATGCAGTGTACTGCAGTCTGTGTATGCAACCAGCCTGTAGTGAAGATACTGCAATTTCCTGCCAAAGAGAAAGGCTGCACTGAAGGGGAGTCAGCAGCAATGAATCCTTTGTGTCAGTCCTGTCAAGTACTAGAATGGCTTGGCTGATGAACTAAGGATTTTGATTATTCAGTTTACAAGCTACCAAAGCTGAAAGGGTCAGGGAATACAGTGGGAGCCTGGATAGAACTCACAGTAATTTTGAACTGGAGATGTGCTTTGGAAAACAACATATGACCAAAAGGCCCAAGACTTCAGCACAAACAATCTGCCAGTGCAATAAAACGGACAATTTAGCATAAAGAAGTGAAAACTGAGGCAATAAAAATCTGCTGTAGAGAACACTTTGCCTTCATGTCCATGTTGAAGGAGGACAATAGCAGCAGTCCTAAATTGTGCAAAAATCCTCAGAATAAGTAATGAAGAGTATAAAAAGACAACATAGCAGGTTAACAGGGAATAGCACAGGGGGTGCTGTTTGATCCTGCTTCAGAGACAAGCGAGCTCTGTCAGTGGGGCCCTAAAGGTCCTTTTCCAGCCCTGAAATACTTGGGGCTCATTTTGTTCCCTGCCATCCATCTAACATCCTTTTTCATTTCTTTACATCTCCTTCTCCTTCCAGTAGCCCTCTTATTTCATCTTCAATACAAGTTTCACCACATTTGTGAATTAGCATCTTTTTCATATTAGCATATAATTTTCTAGAAGATCACCAATACTTTTCAAGTTAATCTACTCACTTCATTTATCTCTCATTATAGGATCCTTAAGCATAACACCCACTGAGTTTCCAGCCTTTTGAAAACTCAAGCACAGCAGAGCTACAAAGTCCAGCCTGCTGTGATCAGTCTTCCATATGATTCACCCAGTATTAAGGGTTTGGTTGCAGAAACCCAAATTTATCCTGTTGGGGTTTTACTTGGCTTTGTCCCCATCCCCTCACTACATCCAATAGTAGCAGTTACAGGTAACAGAAGTTGCTCTAAGCATCTGGAGATTGAGTATTGCCCTGGCTTTCTCAGCATCCAACCCCAAACCCTCATTTTGTCACAAGAAGAGACTAAAACAGCAGCTGGTCACATGGGGAAGCTTAGCAGGGCATTAGCAGTAAAGAATATGGATATACCCCAAAGAGTAAGAGGTAGAGAAATGTAACTTTCAATTACAGCTCACTGGAAAATCCACAAGTGCCAATTCCATGTTTTCCAAGTATTTTACTCCATTTCTTGTGCTCTGCTAGTTTCTATTTAGAGCCATATAATCATTTTGGTGTAAGACCACGTAAACAATTGTAGTAAAAAAACCTACTTATCAGCAGTAAAACTGGTTACAGGAAAAACCTACAACAGCCATAACCATAGACACAATGTTATTGTCCTTTTGTCATGTAAAGAGATCATTAGCATCAATTGTCACTTTATAATGAAGCAAAAAGCATCCTAAAAATTAGAAGGCAAATAAAATGAAAGCTTGTGGTCCTGGATATCAGAACTCTATCGACCATGGGTGGACTTTTAACTGCATCTCACTATTCACTAAGTCCATTTACTAATGAGACTGTCACAATGCAAAATTGCTGAAGCAGTTCAGCAATTACAAAGTATTTTTCTTTAAGAAAAGTCTTCAGCGTTTCTAGCATCTTAGGAAGCTGAGATCAGATGCACTGAAAATCAGTCACCTAAAATACCAAGATGCTTCAAGACAGTTCTCCTGAAGCCTACAGAGCAGAAGAAATATTACAGCAGATGAGACAACAGTTTACCACTAATAAAACCACCTGAGTAGACAAAGTGGAGAGCAGGGAAAGGAAAAAGCTTTACCAAAAGGCATTCCTGATTGCTTAGCAAGGGCAAATTCTGCCCAAATCGGGCAGTCCCAGCATGGTTTGTGAATTCCAAAGGCTTGAACAATAGGGGTCCCTGTTTTCACTGGCAAAAGTGGAATTAATGGCACTACCATTATAGGGGAGCTTAATGCCCATAACCTCATGAGAATGCAAAATGCTAGCCAGATTCTCCAGTACTTCGTGTTTATTTATTACCAATTCAAACACCACCATGTTCAGTTCCCCAGGTTTAAACAGCTATGCAAAGACTGCAACAAGAGAATAAAGACCATGGCATGTATTTTAGCAATCCCTATTACTGCACCCACAGCTATCTACTGTTAAGATCAAATCAATTCACCACTTTTTAGAAGTCGAGGCTTGTGAAGTATTGATCACTTGCACTGCCTACTGTACATTTAAATAATGTATCCTATGCTCAGGCCTCAGTAGAGGGCAGATCCCTTTGATACTTTATCGTCTCTACAGCTATAGATTTTGCCATTATTGTATTTGCCTTGCGTTGCACTGGACTAAGATTGTATTTTTGATTTATAGAACCAGACATGCAATTTATTCTACTGTTTGCTTCTTACAGTTGTTTAGGTGGGAGTAATATATAGAAGAAGATACTTGCCTAAGTCCCCAATATCTGCTATTGAGTCACATATATATTTCTTTAGAGAACAAAGACATTTGGCAACTTGTACAGAAAGGAAACAGTGCACACTGCAGAGACCAGCAGCATCACCAGGATCTGCTAAGGGCCATTAGTTATAGTTTTATAGTCAAGACCCACAGAAGTCTTGACTGAAACTCAGAAATACTGACTTTCCTTAGGGCAACTGTCCTGCCTCTCAGTTTTATTGGTCCTGTTAAGGTAAAGAGTGAGACAAAGCCAGACTGAAACACATTCTGCTAAGTTTAAAAGCAGGGCTGGTGTTTAGTTTGATGCTGTCATCGTGTGACACATTTTCCCATTTTCCTGCTTCCCATCTCATGAAGATTGATTTTGTTTCTACCTCCATATTAGCAGAACAAGAGGCCAGGCAGGTATGAAATTTAACTGGAAAAACAACAGATAAGCTGGCCCTGCTGTAATAGCAAGATCACACAAAATGCAAAGTAGTTGCAGTTCTGCTCAGACTATGGCAGAGAAGTGCCATGTGCTTATAAATGAGGTGCATGAGAATGCCTGTTTTCAGCTCCTTTTCTAGTTATGGAGGTTATCTTCAGGTGCCAGATAATAGAGCAAGATGTTTGTGATTCCCCTCACTAAACTGCCTGAGCAGCTCCAAAGGACCCCAGAGATCCCAGCCCAGAACAAACTACTGGATTTGTTGCAAGAAAACCTTGTCAGGCTTTTCATCAGCAGAAAACAGACACTTTTGTTATTCTATAAACATTTTTAATTCTCTCCAGGACAGTGGTGGTGTCAGACAGCTATCAGCTTTCCTCCTCTTAAAGAGCTCCCACAAAGCATCCCATTCCCAGCTGCAGGCACAACACACAACACCTCTGGATCCTTCCCACTGGATAATCTTTGAGTTACCACAGCTATCAGCTGCAGTGTTAGATCTCCTGTCAAATGGAGCACACAACTAGGAGACCCCAAATGTAGTCCCTAAAGCATGATCCATGCTTCAATTTTTTTTCTTTTTTTAAAGATACTTTAAAAAAAATTAAAATCACAGGAGCATTAAGTGACTGGAGTAAAAAAGGCAATGAAATTACTCAAATAATAAGAAAGGGAACGACTGAGTTTAGTATTTGTATTAAAAGTCAATTAGGTTCCTTGTCCCATTGATATTCTCACCCTCACTGGTGCAAATGAAAGATGCGTTTGAAAGATGTCAAGGCAAAGACTAGTGCAGCTGAAAAGGCAGTATGTCATTGTATGGGCAACAAACCAAATCCACACTTAGAAATTCTTTTGCAGAGCTCCAAACACCTATACAAACACCTATTTGCTTCATATGCTTGCAATTGATTCCTGCAAGTCACACAGAATAAACTTTTGAAGGAGAAAAATAACATCTGAACAAGCTCTTAAAAAACAAACAAACAAGCCTACACCACATTTCTTTTAAAAGAAACCTTTTAAAAATACATGCATGCATTTCCAAATTATATATAGCAAATGTCCAATAGCAAAAATCCGTATGAAGTGCTCAGAGGTTCACATGTTCTCAGCATATGGCTCGTTTTCAAGGAATCACAAGTGCACATCTTAAAAGCCTGGGGCTTCACAGCTGTGTACCTTTTGTTGTTAACGTTTCCTTCAGTAAAAGTAATTCCTCTGGACACTTGCTCAAATGAGAAAAGCACACTTGGGAAAAAGCCTCTGCAGAGCTCTCATGTTCACAGTTGAAAAGCTCTGTTAACTCCTGCTTTAGTCAGCAAAGAACTAAAAATGTCACTATTAAAGGAAAAAATCTCTATAGAGTTAAAAGCCCAGCTAGGGGAAGCATTCCAGTCAACTCTGCGTGAGGACACGCTTGTTTATTTACCTGTTCCGTCAAAACCAAGCACACTCTTTTCTGCCATCTGAAGCTGAGGGTTACTGCTTCAAAATAATCCCTCTAAGGGATATTAGCAGACAAATCTCCAGGTCCTTTTTACTCCCGGATAAACACTTTCCACTGGTACAGCTGTTTCTGTGGGCCCAGGAAGGAACACACTTTTACACCGCTGAATAGCTCTGGCAGAATCAGTCACTACAGCATTCATTTCTGTATAGTTAAGGGCATAGCCATGGAAGATAAGCATCTAATAGATTTTTTTTCCCCCCCTATTCATAAGGTATCTTTTAGAATCAGAATATAAAATGTTTGCGGAATGTTACCACAGTAACACAGAATTGAAGGATGAGTCTCCTCTTCCATCATTCATCTCTATCCAGATTACCCAGATTTCCCCTTCCCCCACCCCAGACCAGCAGCACTCACTCAGCATCCTCAGAAGGGCCAGAAATAGGAAAAAAACTAAAAAGGAACTAACCACACACATCTGCTAAGGTCTTGCTGCTAATTGGCGATTGGGGAATTGAGTCCAGCTGCTCCTCCACACCGAAGAGAAAGTGTACCTCCAAATTACATTAGAAGAAGAGAGGAAGAATCAGTTACACCTGAAACTCGCGGCAGCAAGGCCAAAGGTACACCATTAGCAGATGCATTCAACACAGCCTAAACTTACAGGCAGGGACAGGAATTTGTTAGCACAGCCAAGAGCACTATTATTCAATTTATAGAACAGGTATCTATTGAATTTGGCATTTAGAGATGCAAATTCATGCTAAGTATACTCATAAACACCACTGCTCACTTGCACTAAATCACGTGCTAACATTTGCTGATTTACATCAGCACCACCACCTGACTTCACTCAACATGAGCCCACCCAGCTGTTACCGTGCCACGAGGCAGCACTGACCAGCACCACCGTGCAGTGTTTGGTAAATAACACAGCTCCATCCTCCACAGCCCCGCTTTCTGCTGCCACCCCCCACACACCTTGCCTAGCACTCGGATTTCAGCCCCCAGAGTGCCCAGCCACGCTGGGTACACACCTCCTGTTACTAGCAGTGCCTAATTAAGTCACAGAAAATAGCAGCAGATGAAGTTTTGAAGTTGCAAACAGGAGGCTGCATCCCGGAGCCTCTCTCCCCAAGACAGCCATGGCCTGCCCCCCTGACAAATGCTTCTCTCTCCATGGTTCTTTCAGCAAAAAGGAAACTGAAAACACATTTTGCCCGTCTCTGCCTGTGCTGCTTTCCCCCAGCACTGCTCACCTTGTGGCTCACCAGCACACAAGACATAAAAACATCTTCTACAACAGAAATATTTCTGCCCATATAAAGTTGACCTTTCAGTTGCTGTCTCAAGAGGACACCAGAGGTTTTTTAGAACAGAAATCACCACTTACTTTCTCACGTGAGTACCCAGCACCAGACCAGCAGTGAGAGCTCCGCTCCTCTGACTGCTCCCACTCTGTTTGGGGAGATCCAGCAGGTGTGTGCCATGAAGTGACACCAGACAGGACCCAGTGAGTCCCCGGCCAGGAGCAGGCGAATCAACAGCCCCAGCAGGCTCAGCCTCAGCTCCTCTTTAGGACAGAGGAGGACCACCCCACCACACCCCAAACACATCACTCCTCTCCGAACAGTGCTCTACTTCAGCAAGAGATCAAACAACAACTGTAAAATTACTTACAGTTTTTCCTGGACACACCTCTCCTGAGCACGTCCCAGCACAGACTGCTCAGCCACCTCAGCCCCTTCCTTTTAAACCCTCTGCTCCCACAGGTGTTGCCAATCCCAGTCTGATGATTGGGGAATTGGCTGCAGCTGCTGCTCCCCTGCCCTGGACTCCCTTCCCCCACCCTGGGGGGCACAGCAGGGTGTGCCAGCACCCTCACAACTTCACCACCACTCTCAAATGCCATGACCAGAGCCAAGCAGCTCTTGTACGATATATTTAGGCACAGACAGGGCACAGCCTTGGTCTCACATCAGCATTTGTCACTCCCCAATTCCCACTGATGGTATGGATGTTTCCTCCTGTGGGGACTGGCAGGTGCCATGAGCCTCCAGGACATATTTAAATACTGCATTTAATATACATATATAAGATGCTTTTACTTAAGAAGATCAAGTAACTAACTCAGCCTATAATACGGAAATGTATCTCTCAATGCCATGTATATATTTGTTACTATTGCCTTCATTTCCAAGTCTTATCTCTCAGATTGGATCTGCTAAGACAGAAAGACAGAAAACAAACCAAATTCGGGACTGAAGTGCAGAAGTACATCTCCTTCATTCACTGCTCAGGAATGCTCAAGAGGAACATCTCTGGATTTGGGGACCGACTTAGCCTAGTCTCCTCTGGGAAGCTCTGTTTACAGCATTCAAGTTCACAGAATTTACTAGAAAAAATAATTAATTTTTTACACTGGGAAACAATAATTTTTTAAAACTTTTTAGTGGAAAGCTCTTGGAGGATTGTCATAAGTTTGTAAACTCTAAATAAATATTCACAATAATTTAGTGCCTATTGATGTCAAAGTTAATTATTGCTGTATTAAAAATATGGCCTTGATGTAGTGTTGTTGAGACCTTTAATTTAAATCTAAAAATAACATTTTAATGTCAGGTAGAATAAAGATCTAAAAATGTGTTCTGTATCAAGTGGTTAATACCACAGAAAAACTAGAACGGAGACCATAGAACTACAACTCGTAAAACCAAACTCACAATTCTTTTTGAACTACACTGACACAATCTCTAGTTCATCTGATATGGAATCAAGCTATCACACAATTACTCACAAAGCAGCTCTGGCTCATGGTGGGGCTTTTATGTTTGAATTTCTTTTCAAGACTCACTCAGCTGTGCTGTATTGGATGTCAGAAAGAAAGTATTTTTCATAAGAAAAACCTTTGCCTCCTGCCTCATGATCTTGATTTTATTTACGATCTAAGAAACTCGCAACAAAACATTCATACATAAAAATTAAATAACACAAGAGTTTACAAGCCTCAGGAGTGCAAGCTTAAAATATCTAGCTCTGATTTCAGGAATCAATTCTTCCTGTAGAATACAAGGGATCTTTGTTACATTAACAAATCTGCCAAATTGATTTTTTTCACTCCTAGCCATAATTTATCATCTTCAAAAACATGAAGCCACACAGCACAGTTAAAAAAAAAAAAAAGTCCTTTTTAAAAATGGCCATACATTTCAAAAAGGTATTTTAAAATGTATCTTCTTCCTATTGTAGCCAAGCACAAGATGGGAGGAGAACCATCCTACAAAATCAATTGTAAAAGCAATTAAATTGTGCTCTGGATGTAAGGCTGAAATCGCCACACACAAAGCCCAGAATATGAGGCTCACAGGGACAGCAAAGTAGGGCCAGGAGAGAACATCTCCTGTCCTGCTTTGCTGTGACACAGGAACAACGTGGCTGTCCCTGGAGCCACGGCAGGGCACGGGCTGCTGCTCCCAAACCCAGCCGTAGGGGGTTTGGCATTCTGCAGCACCGGGCACGGCTCTGGCACCCCCAGAGCGGGAGAGGCACGGCTCTGGCACCCCCAGAGCGGGAGAGGCACGGCTCTGGCACCCCCAGAGCGGGACATGCACGGCTCTGGCACCCCCAGAACGGGAGAGGCACGGCTCTGGCACCCCCAGAACGGGACACGCACGGCTCTGGCACCCCCAGAACGGGACATGCACAGCCCGAGGCTCTCGCTGCCAGGCCCAGGCTGTCCCCAGGGCATTACTGACCCTGAGCACATTTCTCCAGCAGCTCCAACCATCAGCAGCCTGAAGACTTGAGTTACCCTTTCCAGGCACATGTGGTCATGGTGTTGTGCAATAAACTCCGGGAGTTTCCAACACCTTTGTCCCTTACTTGGGAAGGAGAACTGACCACAGGGGACGCAGTAACTGCACCTGAACCTTGCACTTCCCCCTGGAGGTATCAGACGGTCTTTCCTCCTCAAGCTGGTTTGCCCACACAGCAGCTATTTTTAATTTGCGTAGACAATCATGAGGATTTAATGACCTCTCTGTTCTCAGCCCTGTATCATACCCCACATGGATTTCTAGCCTTTTGCAGATAAAAGACGGCTAAAAACTACAAGTGAAGCAAAATTATACAGGGTTCATAATCTCACCTAGAGCTAAGAGGTAGTGCAAAGCCCTGTAACCCCAAATACCACTCCTCCATCCAGGCAGGTTTGCTCCTGACCCTGCAGACAAACCGATGAGAGAAGGGAGGTAACAAACCACGACACTGGTATGTAATTATGTCCCCTTGAAGTATTTCCAACACGTTTCCTCTTAATTGTCAGGGAATTATAAAGAAACTGTACAAAAATACAGCTGAGATATTGGGGAATCCAGCAGTACCCATACAGCTTTCAGTATAAATCACCCTTTTTCTCCCCCATGTATTTTGATATTACCCAGTATGATGCAGTATTAATTAGGACAATATGCAATGGTATTAGTAGCTCATTTATCAGTTGCAATATTTAACTTGAATGTAGTTACCATCTCTAGTTCTGAATAGAAATGAAATTGCCAATTCAATATGTTTGGCCACTAGGAAAAGGAAAGCCAAAAAAAGCCTCCTGAGCTTTTCTGAGTATTTTGCTGAGCAGAAATACAATGCTTGCTGCTCAAACCATTCATGCATACCTGAAATATATAATGGAGAAATGCAGGAACATTTTAAAGGTTATATATATATTTTGATAATCCCAATTTTAACAAAAATGCAGTCAATACAGTTGATGCATTAAGAATCACAGTGGCTAAAAATATCTTTCTGTCATGATGTGTTGGTTTTGACATTAGGAAACTATAACTATAAAATCTGTATTTATGTGCAGCCAGAATGAACTGATTTAGAGCTTCCTTTTCTCCAAGACAACCTAATTTATATTTTAATTTGCTGGAGGTAATTGATTATCATGGAGTAAATGCATTGTACTGAAAACTCTATTAAATCACTGACTTAATGGGAACAGCATTTTTTTTTTCTCTTTTTGGATAAAATGTAACCTTTGTAAGCATTTTAAAACTAATGTATCAGGCTCTAAATATTTTATGGTCTGTATTAAGCACTGTTTGGGGTTCATGTCCCCTTAGACTCCAGCCCAGTACATTATACCATACAAAGCAATTTGCCCAGAGTAATGAGTTCTGTAGTAGTTTCATGAACACCATTATCAAATTGCTGCTGCTGCAGGCGAGCTTTTGATGTGATATAAGGTATAGTGGGGAAGAGGCTGCTCATCCTGTTCCTACTGTACCCAGCACAGACATGAATATCCTCTAACTAATGGGTGCTGCTGGTACATGGTCCAGAGAAACCAATCCAAATTTACAGACCAGAGTGGATAAACTCGTCTTTTTAAATACTCAATATCAATATAGCTATAAAGAGTAATCTAGTAGATAATTAGACCAAAAAATCAAGGGAAATTGAAGAAGTGTAAGGGAAATAGAAAAATCTATGCATTTCCAGCAACAAAACCCCTCAAACTGGAGACCAGAACTAAATGAATAAAACCGGGAAAATTAAATCAGAAAATATCTATGTTTTTTTAACCTTGTGCCTCTATATATGTGTTGTATTTGCTTATACTGGTCACATTTACCAGAGTAATTTTTATTTTATGAGTATAATTTTTCCCTTTTTAGCTGCTTGGGTTTAGATATATGTAAGATACACTCAGTTGAAAAAGTTCTGATTTTTCTGAGCATTGAGACTTTTTAAAATTCAGGAACTCTTTTTCTAGCAGATGGCCTCTTCTCTTATAAAAAAATATCTGCTCAGGTAATGAATAAAAACAACAAACCACTTATGGTGGTTATTTTTCTCCAATTTTTTACATTCACATCTGTAGTATATTCTATACCAACATTTTGTATAGCATATGTACACATATTCTCTGTACCTTAAAAACTAAAACCATCCCTGAACAAACCATTACTGACGGGGGGTTACCTGATAACTCATGCACAGGCTCCCTTGTGAAACCCCATAGAGATGAGACTGAAACCCTAAAACCCTTGACCTCCACCCCTGCTGGCCATGCCACAGGGCTCAGAGACTGGTTTTGTGGCCAGGTTCTAATGGAAGGGGCAGGAACCTTTCATAGGAGGAGAAGTGAAACTCTTGAGACAGCATCAGATAATGGATCCCAGTTAATATCAGTGGAGCTGCTATCATTTTACAGCCCTGGTGTAGCATGAATTAGATAAAGAGAAGCTGTAGCTGATCTTTGGTCTCAGAGGCCCCTTTCTTTCTGCCTGTGACGGAGAAAGCTTCAAAGCAACTGCTCCAACACGTGCCTTACCTTGTGTCCTGCTGCATCCTTTTTTTCTCATCAGAGGTAGGGTAGTTCTGGGTTTACTGACCAGCTGTACTCTAACATGCTTCTGGAAAAAATGGTCATTTTTTGGAGAAAGCAACTAGAAGGCAAATAATGATGACAGCAAGTTTCCAGGCAGTTTGGTGACTCCATGCTCCCTGGTTCTAACTTCCCCACATCAGCTGAAAAACTTCACTTTATTTAACTTCAGATTCAACAACTGAACTCTCCTGAACCAGATGGCAAATGTCCGCTGCAAATTAAGCACACTGCTCCTGTTATTTTTTAGCAGATGTCACATGCCCAATTTCCTGTACACCATCCTGATAATTTAACCCTTCTTGTTCAAGAAGAGAATTATTTAGGAAAAGAATCTTCATTGGAAAATAACTGATAGCTATAGGACTAATGCAGTCTGTAAAGCAGAAAGACCTAAAGCAATCTGTAAAGCAGAAAGACTTCTGCACCTCATCAACTCCTTCACCCTACACTGTCTCAGATACCTCTGTGGGTATATATATCTGTATTTATTGCAAAAGGCAGGTGTGATGCAGCCTGTTCTAGCAGAGCTCTGCGTTGTTGCATCAGTGCTCTGGATGCCAGCAGTGGCCGATTCACCAAATCCACAAAGGTGGCTGCAGCACCACGTCTGCAGGCAGGGCTGAAAGAGCCTTCTCCAAGCACAGCCTGAATTATTCAGAAAGAGATTTGTTAATGTATGGTCAATCTAAGCTGTCCTAATAGATCTCCTCTGAAAGAATTGAACAGATCAAGCCCAGAAAACCACAGAAATTGTATCTGATTATTATTTTTAAAATCCTATGATTTTTTTTTAATCTAGCCTTATTTTAATGCCCAACTCTGTCTAGCGTATCTGACAACAGCAGTTAAATAGGAATAAAAGCAGGGCAGCATTCAGTTCACCCTGATAAATGCAGAACATTAGGGCTTTCTGGGGCTCAGAAGTCATTAAGCCTGGAAATGCATCATGTTCACATGCCCTGAAAAATCTAGTCTACAGAGAGTTTTGCTAAAACTGGGAAACAGATTCCATTTGAGTTAAAAGCCATTTGTTCACTAAAATTAAAAAACAAGCACAGTAAATCTCAGCACCAATGCCAGATTTGTACTCCGCAGTTACCAGTGTTTGTCCTGTATTAACATCTGTCTTTGTGGTTGTGCTCCTAGATACATCTAGATCCCAGACAGCATTTCATACATTGAAACAAAGAGGGCATTATTGCTGCTGAATTTATGCAGTATAATTACTTGTTATCCCATTCACAAATCTTGCTTTGCTGTCATATTTGTCAGGCCTGCCCAAGTGCCGGAACACCAAACACTACAAAGAAAAATGGCAACATGTGCTAGGCCAAAACTACTGCTTGCTATGACTGAAGACATATTTGCTACTCATTTATCTGGTTATGTACTAACTCTGCTCTATCCTGACTGGCTATTTATTTGCATGATTTCCCCCTGTGATGCAGTTATCAAGTGGACAGAAGTAATTAATACAGTATGAATATATGGCAATGAAGCCCCTTGGAAAGGCAAGAGGGAGAAACTCACGTGGGTATTAAATGTCTGAGAGGAGGAAAAACAAACAGATGCATTAATTTTTGTACACATTTGTCATATGTTGCTGCTGGTCTTACCAGTTGTGTGTGTTCTTTGATATGTCTATAAAGAGAAAGCTGGGAATCTTGTGCTGGTAGCTGTATTATGTAAGAGTACTGTCAGAGTAACTCTGGAAATATCTCTTATTTTGGAAAAAAAGAAGGAAAAAAAAGGGATAAGTTTATGGTTTGGCTCAAGAACTCTTCTCTGGAGGCATAACAGTGCTTAAAATAATGGGAACCCTGCTTGGAGGTATCTCTCAGTAAGAAAGAGCTATAGTTTAAAATTGCACTGCTAGAAACACTACCCTAGAGAAAGTTATAACACAGTGATGAAAGACTGAGATGCATTTCTGCAACATAAGAAAAATTCTGCCATGGCTCCAAAACAGTGCCATTATAAATCTAGGGACATTTGTGCCCTAAAGACAGATGCTACTACAGCACCACATACCAACACAAGTGTGGAAATCCAGACATGACGGCAGAAATAGAATATTCTGAAAAAGAATTCTCCCACTGAAAGCTAATGAAGATCCATGCCATTTCACAATTATTACTGCAACCCTCACCATCAATGTTTTGAAGGTTGCTTTTTTCCATGCCATGCTTGTCAGTGAGGCATTTCAACACTTTCCACATCATTCTGTGGCTTAGTAAGATGTGTTATCCCTTTATTGTGGCAGCTTTAGAAACCCATTCCTCGTGAATGACAGGTGAAATGTTAATTTGCTGCTGGTTGCATTTGAGACTCCTCCACTAGGAGAAGGCTCAGGAGGAGGGAGGAATCCACAGGTGATGATGACACATGAGAAGTCAGCCAAGGAAGCTACCTTGATATCAGAACTAATGGCATCATTCCTTTTCTCCAGATTGAGATGGTATCTACAGAAAGGTTTGACCACAAGCAAGAAATTAATCATTTTATCACAACACCAATGTATCTCCCTCCTTTATTGACCAATGATGGGTTCATGGAAGTGAGAAGATTATTGTAGGACAAAAGTTAAATTCATTCATTTGAAATATGTTAAAAAACCTATCTTAATTAGGAAAGTATAGTAATCATGTAAAAGAAATAAATTTGATAGCATCCTTTTGTACCTTTGATGGTGTATCTGAAATCTTGTCTGTTCTATTGGTATCTGTTGGTCAAGAAAATTTAATATTCTCTCTTTTCCCAACCTTATTCCATTACATCATTTCAATGAAAAAAGTGGAACTGTATTTTAATTTTATATTAACCCTATGGGCATACTTGACCCAAGGTTCACAGGCTTTTGAAATGTAGTTCTCTTGACATGGGATGATTGCTTGGGGTGAGTTTGTGTGTGTGACTGTGGATGATCACAATGAAAGGATGCAAGAGGTTATATTGGAAAGAGACTGCCCCAAGCCTAAGTAAGTATCCACACTCCAGTGCTTTAATAAATACAGTTACCATTTGACAAGGAAAGACTCTAATTTTTTAATCTGACACGCAATAATGGATCATTCTTGCTCAGCTGTGTATTTGCAATTGTACCTGCAAGGACAATAATTCCACCTCTGGGAGCCTACACCTTCATCAGTCTGTGTGCAGTTATTTGGACAGCACCCACACGAGCCTGAGCACTGCTGTGATTCCTCATCCTCCAGTCCATTGCTAAATACCCATGGCTATTTATGCAGCACAGACACAGTGCCAAATCACTGTCTGAGGCTGTAGAAATGCTTCTCAGATGTACAATTTCCCTACCCACTGTCACCTGGGCAAACCCATCCAGACCAGTGTGGAGCTACACTCCCAGTTTAACCTTAGTGTGTGTGTGACCCACATAACTCCTCTAGGATACACACAAATTTATATTCTTTACCTTTCCGTTCCTTCTGAGAACTTCAAGAGAAGTAGAGAATACATAGGATACTAAGAATTAGTGGCAGTGTAATTAATGAGAAACTATCAAATAGATGTGGTAATTACAATGCTCTCTGGGAGAAGGTGTTTAATGGGACAATCCAAAGTACATCCAGGGTGTTTAATCCCTTGGAACTCATTTTACATCTGCTTTATTACAATTGAAATGCGAAGACTTAAGCATTTGTCTTGCTTTCATTGTTCAAGAAATAGAGCTTATAATTATCTCCATAAAGTAGGAAAGTATTTAAATACTTTGCATTGTATGTATAGCAACAGGGTACAGTTCACAATGTAAATCCTGCAGGAGCATAAAATGCAGGCAGATCAAAAGGAAAATTCTGAAGTAATTTCACAACTGAGACATGGTAAAGTATTATATATAAAAACTTGTGCTCTTAAAAATAAATATTGCTTTCCTGTCAAGAGAAAAAAAAAAGATTAAAAAAATAAACACTGCCTCCTCAGTTTCAGGGAAACCAGCAGTCCTTGCCAGCAGAATAAATCAGACAGTAGGAGACAAAAACTATTATAGTTTCGCTGTGTGAAAAAGTGACCTCATTGAAATTGGCTTTAGCATTGTGGATGAATGCCCGATGGCTCGAGACAGATCCAGTTTAGTCAACCTTATCTTCTTCAGTGGGAGAGGTTATGAAACACTCTACTGATAAGGTCAGCACTGCAAGGTCAAAAGCACGTGTTGTCATGTCCCAGGCACTGCATTTTTTAATGCAAACAAAATAAGGGGAATAAAGGTATTTATGTCAGCTACCGAGCAGATAGGGACAGTTATATAAGAGAAGGATGGGGGGAAAAAAACAAAGGAAAGGAAAATTATTGACTCAGCTAATAACTGAAATCGAGAGAGCATGGATTCATGCCCCAAATGTTTCATGTAGTATTTTGGCTCCTGAAGTTTCTTTTTAGTCTGGTCTACCTCTTAGAGCCTTTTCAGACAGCAGAAGCCATCACAGATGACTGTGTTCAATACAGTAAATTCACCCACACTGCTTCAGCTCGTCTCCTCTCTTATTTGCTGGACTGGCACTGTAAATCAGGCATGACCAAAGCAGCTAAAGACTAATGGACTGGCTGCCAAGATCCACCTGTGTGCCTTCAGATGCTAAAGTCTGCAGAGGGAATTCTTTTCACGGTACCATCTGCATCCTTATGGAAAGTGGTATGACGACCCAGCTAAACGAGTGCCTTTCTCATTTTTAGCACTCTCCCCGCCCAGTGCCTACTGAATCACAGCCCAGTTCATCATTTGGAGTATTATTAATTGCATTAAGAGAAAAGGTAAAGTGAAAGAATTGTCATGAATGGTATCCCTAACCCTCTAATAAAACACTGGAAAACCAAAATCTAAGCCATCATAATGAGGAAAGGAGAGAAATTAAGTTACTTCAATCACATAACCCGAAGTTTAATGAAGACACCAAAACATGATGTAACAGCAAAACACATACATTCTTTAGTAAAAAACTTTGTTCTGTGCTTATTGACATAAATCTGCACCAACATTGACATAATGGAATTCTCTTTGACAGCTACAATGTCCTCCCACCATTTGGAGGGGCTTGGTGCATCTAAAAGCAAGGGCCCCTTTTTTCAGAACCCTCACGATCCTAAAGCACTCTCTGCTCAAATCATCTACACGGCCTCAGACTTCCCAGGAATGAAGTGCACTGAATTTGCTCAGAGCAGGTTACTCTGCCTTGTCTTTTTTGACAGTTTACAAGGAGAAATGGGTATTTGAAATTTGAGAGCAGCACATGTGGAAACAGAACTGTAGAGAAAAGTTGAACATGCTTCAGTGAATTTTTATGTGTCATGTTATCTACATGACTTTCCTGGAATTCTAAGCTGAGGCCACCCCAAGGACTTGTCACCTCCTGTTATGAAGGAAAAGACAATCTGAATCACAACACAGGAGAAGAGAACATTTCTAAAAAGAAACCAGTCTAACAGGAATTCAGTCAGCCATCCTCCTCTAAAAAATACCAATTTTGAATTCAGTGCAGCCAGACATGCACAGTAGCCTCAGGCTTGACAATCTGTCAGAAAACAATGCTAGTCTCCCATGCCATTTTGCATTTGGAATATGAAATAAATCATGAAATGGTTTTTCAGGCCTGAAAAAGCTATTTGTGTTCTAAAGCTTCTAAAAAGATAGGCAGATTACATTACTGATAACATCTGTGTGGAAGAAAGCAACTGGATAGGTACTGGGCTCCAGGGAACAACTGCACTCCAGAAATGCATAAGAGCACTGGGAACCCTCCTGCACTGGCCTCCTGGGGTCTAATCTAAAGCCTGACTTCTCACTCTCGTGGTACTTCCCATCTCCAAAACCACCTCATCCTTACAGCAGCACAGTGAAGTCCTGTTATCTCCACATCCCAATGAAATGGAGTTGCCTCACTCAGAGGTATGACTCGATTGTGAGACTGCAATCCCTGGCTCTCAGCATCTCCTCCCCTCTGGCAAGGGTTTGCTTCTCTCCTGCTTGAGCCTGGCTGCTTGACAAGACTGACATCTTTGGAAAATGTTGCTCAGTGATAACACGACCAGGTTACACTGAGGCAAAAGTAGGACAAGAGGAGAAAGACATTTATTATGCAGCAGAGTCATAAACAATTTATTTAGTAACTAATCCTACCTCCTTTTCGATAGAGCATATGAAAGGTTCCTCAAAATAAATCATCCTGATGCTAAAACCTTGCTTTCTTGTTTGGAGGCTTTGTTTCCCTGGACTATGTCCAGCAGTCTACACCAGCAGGCAGAATATCAGCAGCACACAGGAGCAGTGAATGCAGGCTGGAAAGCAAACTGCAAAGTGAAATGTGACTTCAGATTAATATTGGGGCTGTTCCTTCAGGCTCTAAATACTTCTTTATGTTCTCTCAAGCACCACAGCCAATATGTACTGTCTGCCACCACTTACAGATTTCCAGAAAACAAATTCATGAATGTAAACACGGCAAGAGCAGAGCTGTGAAAATATTTTGCATTTACGATGAACAAGAAAAAATATTTTGGAAACATTGTACCAATAGACGAGCACCAAAGAAAGCTGCTGCTCCTAAGCAGAAGATATAAATCTCTGCACAAATTGAGGAAGGCAATGTTTGGATGTAAGCACAGTACCATTTCCCAAACTGAAGTTCTGTAGATTTCCAGATAGACAAAACACAGATTCTTAATCCCAAATTGTCTGTACACGATCCCTGTGTGCACAAAAACATTCACTCAAACAAAACGCAAATTTTTTATGTTCTTTATCATTATCTTGTCATCTGTTGTTACAAAAAAAAGCCTTCACAAATGACATTTGCAGTATTACCCTTAGAATGATCTATACATGAACGGAAAACAACCTACCAAAATTATCTTCAAATTACTTATGTTTCTTTCACATTTACTGTAACATCTCTAAAGTTATCAAAAAAGATGTTAACAAAATTTCATATGTTGTCAATCATAAGTTATGGCTACTTGTTTGCTAGTTTATTTTAAATTAACAAACATTTTAAAAGACAGATAAATGATACTTTCTGGATTTTCAGTCTTTTTTTTTTTTTTTTTGTAGTAACTTCTAAGTTATTTCTTACTTCCTTAGTCAGTAAAAATTAAATATTTAAAAGGACAGTCAGAAGATATTTGGGCATCGAATCCAAAAGGACCCAGGTTGCATCAGAAGAATTTTGTGGTTTAAAACCCCATAGCTGCACCTAAGGAAATGCTAGGAACGGCACAACCTATTTCTGTGTGTCCCTTTCTCCTCGCTGTTCCTGTGGCCTGGCTCCTGCCCGTACCCTGCACTGCTCCCAGCAGCCTGCAGCCCAGCCCACATCCTCTCCTTTGCAGCACTATTTCTGTTCTTGCTCCCTTCACGTCCTGCTAATATTTCCTTCCACAGGATCCTTGGGTGTCCTGTTCAACACTGTTATCCATCTTGTCACCCATCACGTACTTTCTGTTCTTATCTGCCCTGTCCTTCTCCAGCAGTTACTCTCTGTTTACCTTCTCTTGCCCTTCCCTCCCATTCAGCTCAGGCAGGTGTCTCCTGTTGCCTCCAGGCTGTCAGCCCAGCACAGACACTGCCTACCCTCAGGAGCTGTGCCAGCCAATAAATTTGGATACAGCAGCACGGAGTTGCCTTCCTGATAATTTTCTCCTGCACGTTGGAGCACGTTTATTGTCTCTCAGTCCTGGGATGCTGTAGTGCAAACCCATCAGCAGGACTGGTGCTAACCGCATTCAGTAAAGACAAAATACTCCAAGAGTATTGGTAGCAGTTAGTAACAAACTTGTATGGATGGTGTATGGAATGTCTCAGAAGTTTAAAGCTTGTCTAAATTCTCCAGAGAGGTTTCCCAGGACGCATCCCTCCTTGCTGACTTCGCGTTCCTCAGATCTAAAATGGCTTTTCAGGAAAAACGCTTCGCTGTCTTTGGGACATGTTTTTTGCTGATGTCTAACTTACAAACTTTTCTGTGTATCACGGGGAGTGCTGGCAAAGCTTCACTCTCCCCACTCCTGTTGCTCTCAGCCAGATGTATCTTTGCCCATTCACGTCCCAGGATTTGACAGTTCAGTGCTTTTTCCAAAAGGACCACGTCAGGCAGGCTTTTAGAATCAAAGAATCACAGAATAAGCTGAGTTGGAAGAGACCCACCAGGATCATGGAGCCCAACTCCTCTCCCTGCACAGGACACCCCAACAATGCCCCCGTGTGCCTGAGAGCATTGTCCAAACGCTTCTTGGGCTCGGTCAGGCTTGGAGCTGTGCCCCCTCTCCTGGAGAGCCTGTTCCAGTGCCCAACCACTCTGTGGGTGAAAAACTTCTCTCTGACATATAACCTATTTAATTGTCATTGCAATGCCTTATCAGCCCTTGGAAAATGAAGATCTTATTCACCCAGAGCTAAACCACTACAAAAGAATCTATGAGCATCAAAATCTCACTTTGAGAAAGAAAAAAACTAGAGAAAGGAATAAGTAACACCTCCTGCATCCACCAGGTCAAGCACATCATTTCTAATCATTCAAATGCAAACCACAAAATGCCACATTAGAAGTCAGAACAGTATCAGCACACCTTCCCTACCCCTGACACCAGAAAATCCACAGGCAAGGCAGACATGCCTGTCATTTGTACAGCCTGTAGAGGCTCCAGGAGTCTGGATCTGCACATCAGAAGCAGATTTATTGGACTGTGACTGTGTGCTCTGCACAGTAAGAACCAATGAATCTTGTGTTGGATTGATTAAAATTGTAATTGTACAATCTCTGTGATCCAAAGAACAAGGAGTCATTTTTCACAGAGAAACACTTAGCAATTGGACAGACTCAAACTCTCTGCCTCATGGCATTTGTAGCTGTTCTTTCCATTGCCACATAAATCAAAGGCATGTATTTTGACCCTTCTACACATAATGCAGCCAAATAGGAAGCAATAGAACACAAAAAACATTGCTAGTTGAATTTAGAACAGCTTTTCAGAAAGAAAAACAATGGAGGATATAAACCTCTTACCATTTCAGAAAATTTGATACTATCTTCACAATAAAAAGTACAAATAATAGACAATTAACAATTAAGTTGCTTAAATTGAACCAATATTCCATTTTTATTACTACATATAAAGAGGAAGAGAGAAAAGAAAATACAGACAGAAATAAAACTATGAGGCTAATTTCAAAATTAGAAGGAAGGGAGCAAGAAACCTGCATAACCCTCACTTGTTTCTGTTTCTGTAAAAGCTATTCACAAGGCCAAGAACTAAAAAGCCTTGATCTCCATACCCAATAAGGTTTTTAGGCAATCAAAATCAAAACAGTTTTGAAAGACAGTTTAGAGTCTGCTTTGTCATCCATTATTGTTATGGAGAAACATAAACCATGTAAACACATAACCTGTGAAATCCCAAAACTTCTGCTAGACCTTTCAGGAATTCTATAGCTCCTGGGCTAAGAATTAGGGGCACTTCAGCAGGTGCAGCTGCTGCTGAGTGACACCTGCCCAGGTTCTCCTCTCCCCAGCTCATTCATTCTCTGTGGAATCGCTTGCACAGGCATCACAGTCCTCGATTTTGAGTCATCCTCAACAAAGTCACTTGCACAGCTCCTCACACATCTTGTCAGAAGGGATGAGAGCCGATAAAAATTGTATCTTGTTTACCAGAACTAGTATGTTTACAGCAGGTAATGCCATGGTTCTACCCAATTCATGATAGTACCTATTTTCCAGTGAAAACCAGAGTTGCTGCATTTAATCACTTCCTCTTATTTCATGTTATTTGTTTAGATTTAGACACAAATGAATGTAAATCAGATGTGTTTTTCATAGCACAATAAATTAAAAGCACATGCACAGAGATCTGACCATTCAGAAGCACAAAACTCAAATCCAACAAAGCAAAATATTTTAGCTAATCTGCAATCTAAGATCAAAAATTTACTTTCCATCCACCCTTAATAACTTCAGGATGCACATGATCAGTGTAAGTACTTGATGCAGAAGGGAGAGTCAGTCAATACAGCAAGTATTAGAGAGAGAAATCCATGCACAGCCTCTGCCCAAGAGCCTGGTGTCAGGCCTCAGTCTCCAAGCCTTCAGTTGTCAAGATCAATGTATTTTAAACTCTGTAGAAATGGTAAGGGAAGGGATCATCATGGCCCATGGCATCCTTTTTCTTTGGAAGTCTGCAGAACCGCTGCTTCTACTTAGATAAGTCAAACCTCAGAGCAAAATCAAGACTTCAAACTTGACCTTGACAGATTCTGAAGTATTAAAAACCTGTGTTCAAAAGCCTCTCCTACAAGGTTTACTATTTTTGTACCTTAACCCAAGTGGGCTGAAGATACAGTTCAATTTTTCATTTCTCTTGAGAGCCCTTCCATGTAGTGGAAGAAAAGAGCTACTGCATTCCTAAATCACTGAATCAATGTCAAGGTCATGTGTTTATTTGATAATCTTTGATAGCCTGTAAAAAACGTTTCTTGAGATAAATGTATCAACATGACTGGGGTTCTGTACCTTTTTATCAGAGACAGCTGCTCCAGGAGAAATAGAAACAAAGGCATCCTTAGCTTATTAAAAATTTGTATTAGTGATATGTTTTCTTCATTTGAAGCCTTCTCAAGTTACTGAGAATTGGGATCAGACTTGTCCTGCCTGGGTTTGAACAAGGTTCGTTCCAGAATGTGTTGGTCCAGCTGCTGGCATTGGCTGCTACCTTTCTTTGCCAAAGTGACACAAGGTAGCCCTTATTCCAGGAGTCCCTCCCTAGGACACTCAGGAGGGCTGCAGGGACAATCGAGGGCTGCAGGGACAATCAAGGGCTGCCTGTCCTATAGTTACCAGAAGATAAGGACAGGCTGTAATTACAAAATAAAGCAACAGGCCGTGAAAGACTATAGCCAGCCAAACAGGCATTTGTTTTTCCTCATAAATATGTAGGAGCTGTTTCCTTTTACTCTTTCAGCTAATGGCCATAGGAATTCTGCCAGTTTGCTGTGTCAGGTATGTCAGTGTCCATTTGACTTTCCTAACCAGCTTTTCCTAGTAACACTTACCAGAAATACACTAAAAAAACAATTAAACCCCAGATCCTTTATAATCTGTTGCAATTACAAAAGTTTTCAGGCTGCTATGACAAAATGTTTATTAACACATTAACTGCTTTAAAGGTGAACGGTCAGTATTTCAACACACACAAATGGACAGCAGAAAAAGCTACAGTGAGTTTGTACCAGCCTTCAGTACTGACATTCACTGCTGTCCTTTCAGGTGTCACTGCAGCTGACTGCTGGCTATACTTTCACCTCTGCTTCCTGAGAATGACTTGAGAACAGAAAGGGCACCTGCTGGCTTTCTTTCACTTCAATAAAAGCAAAACCTAAATTAACAGCAGAGGGAAAACACGGTAATAAGAAACACCATCTCACAGTCTCCTCCCTGTGCACTCCTGGGGGGGCTGCAGGAGGAATGGAGCCCCAGGAAGAGATGGCTTCATCTTTGCAGAACACTGGTTTTATTAGCAAATCACCACCAGCATCCCCTTCTAGTGAAAAGTTTTCCATGCAACATTTGGGAAAGTTGGTCATATACAGGACATTGTGGAGTTCCAGAGGCTTTTCCCAGAACGACTCCACAAAAATCCCATCTGCACAGGTCCAGCCCTCTACATCCCATTCTCAGGAACTACATGTACAGATAAGAAGTGTGACAGCAGCTGGACTTTTCATGTAGGACTTTTCTTTTTCTTCTTCCTTCTCCTTTTCTTTTTTTTCTTTCTTTTTTTTTTTCTTTTTCTGCTTTTTTTACCACTCAAGAGAAATGCAAGTGAGTCCTAAACTACTGTCAAGAATCTATGAGAGGAAATAAAGTGCAAAGCAATTTATAGCGAGCATCAATCACTTGGTTGAATGCCCATAGTCAATCTGTGCTCAATCTTCCCTGAGGTACATTTAAATACACTATGAGGGAGAGGGACGGTGGGAATGTGTGTGAGAAAGGGCAAAACTGCCTGCAGTGAGGGGAAAGCAGGAGGGAAAGCGTGAGGAGCAGCATTAGGAGCAGTGTGAGGAACAGCAGGAGGAACTGTGTGAGGAACTGGGCAACTTTGAGCACTGAGGTTGGACAAGGGGGTGGAGGAGGAGCTCTGGGGGCCAGAGCAGGGATTCCCCTGCAGCCTGTGGGGAGAGCACAGGGGAGCAGATACCCCACTGCAGCCCAGGGACAGCCCCAGAGCAGCCAGAGGAGGTGGATAGTTCCCAAAGCAGATACCCCACTGCAGCCCAGGGACAGCCCCACTGCAGCCCAGGGACAGCCCCACCGCAGCCCAGGGACAGCCCCACCGCAGCCAGAGGAGGTGGATAGTTCCCAAAGGAGCTGTGCTGTGTGGAGAGGACTTGCACTAAAGCAGGGAAAAATTGTGAGGAGAGGGGGGCAGTGAGGAACTGCTGCAGACGCACCACAGCCCCCCAGCCCCTGCCTGAGCTGGGGGCAGAGCATCACCCCAGGTATGGTTCCTACATCCAGGTGTCGTTCCCATTGCTATCAGAGAAAGAATTGGACAATTCTCACAGGAAAAATCCTCCCCACAAACAAGTCTAGATAACAGTAATACAAATCACCAGCTCTTGTGAAACCAAATCTCCCTTTACAGGCAAATGCAGTGAAGGAAATTGCGATGAGTATCATCTTCGATCTAACTTACATTTGATTAATTTTAAAAGGCCTAATGCCTTTGAAGGAGGATTAGATCTCTAAAATACACTTCTTTCAAGCAGTTTCTTCACCACTAAAAGCAGGTATTGGTTTTCCTGCACAATATAGGCATGTGCAGCTACACATACTCCAAGCCTCAATAAAATGAAGCGTAAATTATACTCTAAAGTTGTACAGAACTCGCAAAAGATACATCCTACCTCTACATTTTACTACCAAAATAGACTTTTGGCAAAAATAAGTTTTTTGCAATAGCCTTCAAGTTTTAACACAAGACACTAGTCCTAGATTTTTCTAAATCCTCTGACTCATATGCTAATTAAAGTGACTGCCTTTGCTCAACATGTACAAGGCAAGATAGATCTGATCATGCTGAAATCTCCAACTCATAGTGCAGCCCCTTCAGACCACTGTATTTTAAGGATCCATTTTGACAATTCTGGATTGGTGTTGGCAGCATTTCTTTGAAATCTACATTTGCCACTTCCCACTCAGGGCGAAAGAAACAGCTTTAAGCTTCTGGACTGCATTCCAGTAGATGATATTTTCCCTGGAATTACTGGTTAGCACAAAGCAATGCCTGTTCTGCTGTTTTCACAATACTGTCTTATGAGTCAGAGATGGCCATATTTCTAGAGATGCACCGTGTAAATTATGGAATTATGTGCATTCTAAACTACTTTGGCATAGAAACATACATTTAAATTCATTAAGCAGAAGGGTGGATAAATTCACTGAATTTCAGTATAAGCATTTGTTCAAACAATTTTTAACACCAGTTGGAAATCCAATCTTTAATGGCCATAAGATAGGCAGCCCAAAAAACGTAGTCCAAAAATTAGAGACTTTTGGAATGGTACTGGAGATAGAGCACCGGTGGGAGGAGGCAGGTGAGTGTTGTGAGGGGGTACTGGGCACTCAGCATCAATTCTGACACACGGCCAGTGGCTCCACCCTGGTGGACGAGACACAAACATCAGTCTGGAGCCACCAACACATAAATATATCCCACAGGCATGGCTTACTGTACCTTTTGGAGTAATCACATTTTACCCACTGAAAATACCTACGAGTAGTTTAAAGCGGATAGAATCCGCCCCTCATTCCACCCCATTAGTGGGTAATGTGGCCTTGCCTGACTAGCCAGTGCTTTATTCTGGCCAGAAGTAGCTCATTACTGTACAAAAGCAATTTTGTAGCTTAAGTCATGTGTATATTCCTATGCTAAGACAATAAACTACAAGAGGCGAGAAGAAAGGAGAGTGGGATTATGAACTATTTCACACACAATAAAACCACTTATGTAAAAAAGTATTTGTGATGTGCAAAACCAGGAAAGGGTTTATATACACAGAATATCATTATTATTGCCTGTAAGTACTCGAATTTGACTGTTTCACCTCTAGATGTCAAGGACAATAGTTAATTTGTACAAAGTAGATAAATGAGGTGGAAACTAATCAGAAGAGGTTTGTTTATCTGTTCTTTGATGATATATTACACTACAATAATAAGACAGTAAGTGTGTGTTCTATCTGATTGAGAATAACTTCCAACATCATTTCTCATTTTTACATATCAGATCTGAAAGCACCTCCCAGTCTTTGAAGTTCAGTAAAATTCAAAACCATTAATTAAGCCCAGCCAAGTGGTAGCAGGGGATTTTAACAAGAAAAGTAACAACATTAAATCCACCAAGCCTGTAACATGTTACTTCCCTCAAGTGACTCCCGTGCATGTCATCTCCTGTCTCCTCTGAATTTAATGGCCACATTGCATTAAAATGGTAATTTTTCTTTGTATTGGGCAACTGCAAATGCATATGTGGTTTTAATTGCATTTTACTTTTTCAAAAAATGTGAAAATACTAATTGTCTTTTGTTAGTAGATTGTATTTGCAATGTAAGAAAACTATTTCAGAACACATTAATATCATACTTTGATTTAAAAGTCTTTACTGCTAAACACACCCATTAGGATCCACTATAACCTGCTTGCTTTCTGGGAGATGGGAGGACAGAGAAAGTATTTAAAAGAATTTTCTGTCTTATGCTGAAAATCCAAGAGCTTACCAAAGAGCTGATGTGGCTCAGCAGAAAACACAACTTCCAGATCAAAGACAACTGAGAAAATGGAGCAGCTCACCATTTCAATTTACTAGTCCAAAGGCAAGGACTCTCCTTCTCCCCCTTCTGACAAACCCTGACATGAAGTGTGTTATGTGTTATAGTTTTTCTAGAATTCACAACAGAAGAGTTGGCATTGCCCTCCAAAGGCCAATGTGACAGAACACACCCTGCCTGCTTCATTTTTTTCCCCCCACAATTATAAAACATTGCTATTTGGTTTCCATTAAAGATGATCATTAAAAGCTGCTTATTAAAAAAAAATAATTTACAGGATGGAAAAGTTGATGAGAAGTTACTATTTCTGATAGCAGATTTATCAACAGAGAAAATGATAGAATAAATGAAGAGGTAGAAGAAGTCCATTTAGAAAAGTCAATGAGACTAGATATAAAAAATAAATTTATGTTGTGATAAGTGGTAGGAATTTGATTTAACAGAATTTATAAACCATGCATATGGTATTTCACAAATGCATAAATGCAAGTAGAGGTCTAATACAATCCCATTTCCTCCCCTGCCGTCTCACTTTTATAAATGTAAAAAGCACTGACAGCCAAGTAAAAATAATGTATTGCTTCAAGAGTCTTTAAAAGAAAAGAAACTGAATTATTGTTATGCAGTAAAATTTATATTGTCTGTGAGTGTGCTCTACCTCCTTGTTATAAAACATACATAAATCTTCCAAGGAGTGTCTTAGAGCCTTGCCTGCAACACTGAGAGCTGCTTCTGGAGTAAGTCACATGAGGAGATGTGGTTTCACCTTAACTTTTAGGAAGGCACAGAAAGACTCCAAAATATCTCATTATAGAAAGGAAGATTTCCATTCTCATAGGTCACAGTCCAAATTTGTAGATTGCGGCAAAATCAGAATTGCTGATAATTTTAGATAACCTGTAAATGTTTTCCATTCTAATACAATGTGGTAAATGTGTGGGATTTGAACCCCATGGAGAATCACCTACCCTGTGAACTGAGTTTTTTCACACATGGGAATAGCCCAGGGCAGCCCTAAATTGAATTCAGATTAACTGCACTTACATCTTAGGCTGAGCAAAGGGCATACGTGTATTTTGGAAAATCAGATTTTAAAAAGCAGATATGTAACATGCTGCCAGCAGATCATGTGCCAAAATTGAGGAACGTGGGTTCCAGCTGCTGACAAAAGTGTCAGGGTTTAAAAATTCATTTCAAGGAAACAACTGATTATTTCTATAGGTTTATGAAGAAGATACACAAGGCTGAACTTCTAAAAACGGGAAATCTATTTCTCATTTTGTTGGTTTTTTAAATTTATGTGCAGAAGAGCTTATTTTCCTAATAAAAAAAAAGCACCACACACAAATTCCAAATATGGAGGGTCATGTCCTGATTTTTCAATTTCTTCTGTTTTTTCCAGGAGAGACAAGTGAAAGGCTGTGTTTACCTCACAGCGGTGATGGCTGGAATGGTTCATGGGAATGCTGTTTTCAGTCAATTTTCGCCTAAGTGGCAAGTCCTTCAGAGTGCCATAGTCATTCACAAATAATCCAAAGTGTCAGATGGGGAGGGATTCTCTGCTGCAAGACGAGTTATATAATGAAAATGCTGACAGTCTTTTAATTATCAGTGGCACAAGCGGGTGCTACTATAATAAATCTCTCTTTCCTAAACACAGATGAATCAAAAAACTAATTAGTAGCTTCATCAAAGCTCTCTAGGATCAAAGCTGGTCAAAAAGATTATATAGGAAATGCTACTCCAACAGAGTTTAAAATGAAGCCAGTCACTTGGGTATACTTAAGCAGCCCACACTAGGAACCAAATAAGAATGGGCTACAACATTCCACATGAAGAGATACCAGGTAACATCACATTATGGAGACATAAATGCTCATCATAGTTGGGGATTTTTCATTTCTTTATTTCTGAGGGAAAACATGAAGCACATTAACAGGGTGAGTGAATACCACGGAACCCTGTAACAATTACAATGATGATTACACAGCATTAAAAAGGTCTTTTCAGTCTACACTTTATAGCAAAATCATGGGAATGGACACTGAGCACTGGCAATTTGGATACCTATTTCTGTCTCTCACATGAACAGCCATGATGCACGGTAAGGTCATAAACCAAGGCAGGCAGCTCAGACAGCAATTACAAGCTCTCATAAAGAACAGCAAATCAGCAGTCCAGAAAAAGCCCTAAGACAGAAATACATCCAAGTAAAATATTTGAATCATTCTGAGAGTGTTAAGTGGAACACGTTATAATTAACATGTTTGTTGATATGCTATAAACGTGAAAAATACATTACTCTTAGAAATTAACCTTTGTATCTTCCCTGGAGAGGGCATGCTTTTCCAACAGAAGCGCAGTGTTATCAGTGGAATTCTGTAATTCACACTATGAGGAGCTCTAAAGCTCTGACACTCATCCTATTAAAGGCCCACATACATTTCCAGAGTTGGGTAAAACATTCTAAAATGCTGCCAAAAATATTATTTCACATTTCTTTCACAAACTGTTGTTCACTTCAAATGACTGAAAACAATTGCAAGTTATCTTCCAGTCTTTCATTAATAACACGAAGATAAAACAAATGCATACTCCTTGCACACACAAATCAGAAAAAATTACTCTTCTGAAAGAAAAATTACACAAAGAGTCACAAGCCCCATATAGTTAGAGAAACAAAATATTCCAAGAGGGTTTCTGTGGAGATAAAACATTAATGAGGAGATTTCAGAAACATGAATGACATTATGTTGGAGGGAGTTGAGTGCCAGCCTATCCCTCCATGACTTCAAAAGCTTTACCATAAAGCACAGGACAACCACTGCAATAAGGAAACCTTTAGTATTGTCTAAGTACCTCTAGGGAATTTTGTGGAAAATACACTTAGAAAACAATGGTGATCTGATAGAGAACCACAAAAAAAGGCTTCATTTTGAATATAAAATGTGTTAGACTGAGAACTGAGATATCTTGAAAGTCCTATTAAACCATAAATTGTGAAATCAGTACGTACTGTGATTTACACAAGAAATTGCTGAGGATTCAGTTCCTACAGATTGCTTTTGAAAGCATTTGTGCAGCATTTTATAATTACAGCTTTTAAAATGAAGCAAATTATGATAGAATCATAGAACGGCTTGGACTGGAAGGGACCTTGAAGATCATCTCATTCCAAGCCTCCCACCCTGGGCAGGGACACCTTCCACTAGAGCAGGCTGCTCAGAGCCCCCTCCAGCCTGGCCTTGAAGGTGTTCTCCTCACTGCAAAGAAAGAAGAGGTAAAATTTAGCTCAGCTGAAGCCCTGACTGAGGTACAGTGTTTGGTGGCACTTTTATTCCTTGATGCCTGCAAGAACCATCCCATAATACAAACACAACAAAGCCCGGGAAGAGGAACAGCAACACATTGTTTGGACCCAGTTCAGTGAAATGTCTCCATTTCTTTCTCTGGTAATTCAATCTTGTTTCTTTTCTTCTGTAAGAGCTGCTGTACTGCCAAACTTTCTTACTTGAATTACATTTCTAAGTGCAGATATTGTAAAAAGTTCCTTTTCACTTTTGGAGTAAGATATTAAATTTTCACTCATGAAAAAAAAAAAAGGCAAGCAATAGAAAAAGTGAAACCTGGACACATATGGATTTTCATCAAGTGAATGTTTTTGGGAGGCTGAAAAGGTACAATGTCATTGGAAACCAGAACATCTGTTATGTTCTCCAGTGGAACTTGATAAGAAGAATGATGAAGTAGGGTACAGAATTCCTATGAAAGCTACTTTTAGTTCAGCATCTACATGCCGTGTTTACATGAAAGCAGAATATCACCAGAGTTTGGTTTTGTGAAAACAAATCACAAAAGAAGATATTTCAGGTCCATGTTATGAGTTCAGATACAACATCTGGGCATTGATCAAGCAAAAAGTACTCACCTTCAGTAGGAGATTCCTTTTCTATCTTCTTCCCAAGGTACATTTCCTGGGAGCAGCACCTAAGAACAGCTGAAGGAATTAAGGTGCTTAAGGTTGTTGTCACACCTGCCACTAAGTGATCTACTTAGAACATTTGTTATACTGCAAAATAACTGGATTCCATTTTATCTTGAATGATCTGTAGGGGAAGGAAGATAATAATTCCTTATAATGATAAATGAAAATTTGTTAAAAACAGTTTAATACCACAAGAGTAATTAAGGTCAGTACTGATACCATCAAAAGCCAGCCTCCTAAGAGAACAGTAACATTCCAAGCAAATACAGCCTACTAGATGTTTCTATACTTTTCCAGACCAGAAGCTTTTTTCTGTTCCTCTGAGGTAAACATTTCACTTAAACTTTAAAATAAAACTATACTCCCAGGCACAAACCCATTTATCCATACCATAGTGACAAAGCTTTTAGAATTATGTTAGACAAAAGTAAGTGGTGTTCAAAAAAAAAATAGATTTTGTATGACACAAACATTGCCTGTGTGCTTCCATCCCTGCCGAAGATCTAGAGAAGATATGCAGGCTGACCTAGCTAAAAGCCCTTTAATGCCCTCAGTATGCTGCAAGCACTAACAGTGGTCAGGCATGATTAAGCCACCATTATCAAGGATTGAATGGGATTTTCTCTGCATGAGGTTTATGCCTCATCTGTTTTGCTGTATACATATTCATCAGCTATGATCATCACCTAAGTCTAAAATACAGATATGTTGAAAATTGCCCTAATCTGGGCTTGCATAGCTTGTGGGATTCTAGGGTGGATGTCCTGCAGTACCCAGGACAAACAGCTGAGATGAAAAGAAGTTGAACTGACGTGTTTATTCCATTTTACTTCCTACTTTTCCTTTTGTTGGACTCTCAGTATTTTTGAAACATCAAATAGCATAACTTAACAGGATGAGGGAAGCTGTGAAAGGTGATATCAGCAAATGGGAGCACAGGTAGAAAAAGGAATCTCAAGGAGAACACAGAAGAGATAAATCTCAGAAAAATGAAATTACACTGCTGTTCCAAAACAAACCATGGGCTTTCCTGGGGCTCACGGCATATTTAACTGGGTTGTGTGGAAGTCACATCCTAAACTTCTGTTTTCTCAGTCCTCACAGAATCCAAATCTAGAGTGAGACACAGCTTCTCTGGTTATGCATGAACACCAGCTGAAGCTTATCTCCATGGATGGGAAATTCAACTTATCTTTTACTAATGTGCATTTTCTGAAGTTACACAGGAATTACCTGCTGCTAATCATGCTTGTAAGCTGCCAGCCTTGGCAAAATTTACATCCATCACCTGCTGTCTTTAGGTTGCTGCCATATCAAGTAGATACTTTCTAGCACCCCATGGTGCTGCTGGGACACAACTCTGCTGCTTCATATTTTTGAGACTTTCATATTTTGTCAAACACAGCTGAAACTGGTTTGCAAGCAGAGCTGTACATGGAGGGGGAAAAGGAACAACACAGACAGCATTGTTTAATAGTGTTCAGGCAGAAATGTTTCTAGGTGTACCGTAAAAATTATAAGGACTAGACATCCTCAGAAAGCTTGAGCTGCAGTTTTAAACAATTTAGCAAATACATGCACAGAGTGAGCAAAGATGCAGCCATCTGATCGCGTACACGTTTTTAAAACTAATTGAAATGAATACATTAACACTTTCAGTGGAGTATTGCTAACTCAAAATCCACCTGTGATATTCAAAATACTTCCAGCTCTTCTGGAACTCTTTATTAACCATCTCCTTAGCAGTACTGAAATGGTGCAGAATAACTTGGGATGCACCACCCTGTGTGTGGAAACTGAAACTGGACCATCCCAGAATTCCACACGCAACAGTCATAGTCATTCAGAGCAAGTCATTTTCAGATCATTAAGAGAGAGAAATCACCCACACACAATTTAGAGAGGAAAAGGTCCTAAACACCACTACAATTGTTGAGATACTGATAAGCCATTTCATCAAAAAAGGGATTACAGACGCATTGGTTTTTCACTAATTTGCTTCAGCTTTCCTATAATTCACCCCTATCTTTTTAAGGTAAGTCAAGTTTTATTCCAAAGCCAAATGCTAGATGGAAGGTCCTGAGACTCATTGCTTTTTCTGAAAATAGCCTTTCTGATCTTCCCTTGGCTGCCCACAGTGCTGCATTGGCTGTCAGTGCGTTTGCATAATTCAAACTCTGCAGTAAATGGATTTCTTACTGAAAAATATAACAATTTAATGTCTGTGGAATTTGTTGCAAAGAAAGCAAGCTGTGTCTGGGACAAGCTTCAGTTGAACAGCCAGGTAATTTGACCAGGAGTTTTAAAAGACCACTGTAAATATCCCTCAAAATCATCAGTACAACTAAAACTGCATCTCCAGAGCCAGTCCGGAGTTAAGGGGACAGAGACCCCCAAACCTGAGCCAATGCCCTTCCCATACATGTAAAGGGAGTGAATCAAAGCTGCATTTGGGATGCCATGGGAAAAGGAGACAGAAGCGTGGTGACCTGCTGATCCCCTGCCATTGCTCCCTTCCTACCTGTGAGATGCCAGTGCTTGGTTCCAGGGTCAGCTAAAACAGGAGCTGGCTTTGGCAGGCCAGGGCTGATGAGCAGACCTTGTGACACATGATGACTTTTGTTCCTGTGAGAAAGAACCACCAGCATGGATGGACTTGCCCTCATCAAGTTTTAAACACCATCTTTTCCCCATTAGGGCTCCAACACTCTAAACTCAAAACTCAGTTTCCTCCCAACACCTCAGGAAAGAATTTTGAGAAATAATTTTTTAGAGGATGAGAATTAAATTTTTCTTACCATGATACAGGGAAGTTCTTGGCACAGGAAACTCTTTGATGCCTCTAGTGAGACAAGAGGGCCCCTGAAGTCAAGCCATAAAGATTGCTCAAGAAAAATGGACACTCTGGACTCCAGCTGAGACATTCCTTTGCTGTCTGTGAACTCAAAAATATTAACATCTTCTAATAACCTACTTCTTTTAAAAGAACATGGTAATGACGAGCAGTATAACCACTGAGACTTCAAAGTTTAGGGAAAGGGCTAATATCCACCCACTGGCAGAGGACTTTAAACTTCCTATAAGTGCAAATTGTGATTCTTTTCCCCACATAGCTCCTATGTCGCAGTACTGGAGGAGATTTTAAAAGAAAAATGTGCAGAAAATTGTAAGTAAGTACTTCAGACCCATATTCTGCTATGTATCCTTGTAAAAAGGAAAGGGAAAAATGAAGATATTCTTCTTTTTGCACCTAAATCCTTGAAGAATATGGTTAACTGAATAAAATACTAAAAATATACACTTAGATCATCTAACCCAAGCTTATGTAAGAGATTAAATAATGTTGCATTATATGTAAAGATTCCTATGGGAACACCAGAGAACTGAACACCCGCATGTTGTTGACTGTGGAATTTTAAGCAGTGTTTTTCATAAGAGAGTCAAACTTACAAGGTAGAGAAATTTAAGAGGATATGAAGGGCGAGTGCATAAGCATGTCTGAAGGAAAGTCATTAATAGCATAAAATATTCGTTGTAATAGCCTGATAAATGAGCTTTCATACATCCTCCTCAAGATTCACAGCATTTCAATATGCCTTTTTTTAATTAACAAATGTAAATGAACTGACCTTGGACTTAACTTGAATGCTGGCTCATGATTCTTTACACGAAGTCTCACTTCATTCAACGATGTCAGTGGAGTAAATTTACAGTCATTTTCCCTCTAATGCACAAGTCAGCAGAGGAAGTTAAGGGTTTTTGCACAGCAGTGTTCCTGCCAGTCAGCTGAGGGTACCTTCTACTTTCTGTTTGTAGCCTGTGGGTGACTATTCTAGATACATGTGATCATCAGATCGGCAAATTAAAATTAATTTTGTGGGTAAAATAAAGAGGAAAATGTACTAAGAACCTTCACAAACAGCTGCATTTTGTTTTGTTGAGATACACCTTCCTCTTTTGCCACAGTAAATTTGTAATTAGGTAGAATTTATTTACCTTGGTACCTGCTGCACGTTCTGTAAGTGGCATAGCCCCGAGATAGAATCTGGTCTGATGTCCTTGAGACTTAGACCATTGGAAGCTGTAACATTACACCCACACCAACAAGTGAGAATTTAATTCTGAATCACTTTGAAAAAGCAACTTCTGTCTCCAAAGTCCTTTTTATATTTCTGCTTAAGATGTTTTCTAATCATTGCATTACTGATGCCTGGACTTACAACTATTTGCGATGCTTTCCCTCACTTCATGGTAACTCCATCAAGTTCACTATGCCTGCTAAACTAATTTCTTCAGATGCAGACATGGTTCATCTCCATACCACCCACACAATGCTTCAGACACAGAAAGGCCCACACCTTCCTAAAAATTACCTTCACCAGGTCAGAATTTGCTTGTCTTGACCAGAGATCCATCTTTGGTGACCTTTGTGGCTCAGCATCCTCTGTTTTCCACACACAACTTTTCACTATATAAGAAATAAAAATTGTCCAACATATTAAGAAAAAACTGCAAACTTTTAGGAAAAACAAACACCAGAAAAGTTTAGACGAAGTACAGATGTTTACAGAGAAGTGTGTATATTATCAAATTAAAATAAACAGAAAAATAATGAGATCATTGCAAACATGTCACTTTGCATTCAATAACTGTGGACAATTGCAAATGCTCTTGAAATACCCTCTTCTAATTTGCTGGTGGTGTGAATTTGGGTTTGGAACAAGGCCATAAATCCTTTCGTTATGAAGCCATTTTCTGATCCCCTGCATTTATTACAGCTGTAGTCCTGACAGTCTGTACCTGACCTTGATTATCATTTGGTATTTATACAATGCTAACTGGAATCTTCTGCAGGAAGCTGCCACAACAATCACACCTAACGATGCTTAATTCTGCAACAGGACTCTTGCTTATTGTCTCCATTTACCTTAAATTTTGAAATTTACTGGAAAAAGAGAGACAGATAGGGAGACACAAAGGAGAGCCATCCGAGAAGTAAATGAGGAAAGGGACCTGTCAGCTGTAATTACTGTGTAAATGAAATATAGAGCCTGTCTCAGTAATTCACACCCACACGTCATTTGTGTTTGGGGTTTTTAAAGAAAACTTCAGGCTCATGTTTATATTTCTTATGACAAATGTAACTTCTTATTCAAGTCTTTTCCTCTTCCAATGAATGAACAGTCAGGAAACTAACCTAAACTATTGTTTTACAGAATTTTTTTTAAAGCTTCAACTCAAAGCTTCTCATTTTTCAGCAGTTTTTTGACACATATGACATTTGAGCATCACTGTATTGTCTCTCAAGCTTCAACATTTGTTTCTTCTAGAATTCATTGAATCACAGTTCATTCATTATTCTCTGTTACTTCATTTTAAAGTACTGTTAGCCACCACGATTTCCTGACATGCTAGACTGAAATATTCCAATCAATCTGATACTTGCATTATGAAGCCTTCTTGAGTTACTTCTTTGAAATTAGTTTTTCCTTAGAAATGGGCAGATTAAATTGCTCCTACATGAACAAAAGAAAATGTTGGTAATCAGTACAGGTAAAAAAGGGGAAAATACATAGAGAAAATCAGACACAGTAAGTAATATGGAGAAGATGGAAAGAAAAAGCAAATTCTCTAATGACAGTGGACTCCACGAAAATAAAACTGAATGCTCCTTTCATGGGAGTCCTACAGGTCAGAGACAGAATGGGCCTGCAAAGTCCACTTGCCATAGATTCAACCAGCATTTTTGGATATAATTTGATTTCTGTGAAAGGCAGAACATTTTTAAGAACTTTTCCACTACAAACCCACGCTAGTATCATCCTTTCCAACAGATCACTCTTTTCCACTGCACACTGCCAGGATTGTCTGTTCTAGTTCTGCTCTCCCTTCCTCATTCATCTCTTGCCTCGCAGTTACAGTCTGCTCCTTCATCCATGGAGAATGAAATCATGTCTATCCTGGTGGTTTATTAACAGAACAGACAGCCTAGAAATGAATTGGCTGTATTTTGAGTCAGAAAAAACAAAGGTTTTATCACTCTTGGGTCCAGGTGCCCAGGGAGAAAAGGTTATAGTTGATGATCAGATGATAAGGAGCTCCACAGAAAGTCAAGCGTGCACTGGCAATTAGTGTCTACTCTAGTCTATACTGCTTATGGGATCAAAATAATGCTGGAAAAGGTAAAATTAAAAACCTTTTGGTTGTTATTTGACTCTGGGTCTATAATTGCAAGAGTATTCTCAGGAACACATGAAGTGGAATAGCATTAGTCTATAAGCATCTATTTCAAAGCTAAAGTGCTGCCACTCCCTAAGACATACTCCTCTGTGGTCTCTATTCAAATAGATCACAAATCAACATTCGCATCCTCTGGCAATTCGTGGGACCAAGCATCAGGAAATACTCCTCTCTCAGTTTTGAGGCTGAAATAGCAGCACGTGCATTTCTGCACACACAGTCACAGCTCTGAGCATTTCTGTCTTATTGCATATTTATTGACAGTTAAAGTACAAATATATGAATATATTGGAAACATGTTTATGTTAAAATAATCATATTTTCTTCATACACATGTGTATTAGATATTAAATGCCTGATAAACTGGCTCTTTGGAAGAAGTGATCATTTTTTGCATTATATTAAATACCCTATAAATACTAGAAGAAAACCTACTGCTTTTCTTCACCAGTAATAAGATGATCTGTCTCCTGGCATACTGAATATCCTGAGAAATAGCTATATAAGAATTTTTTTGCTTCTTTGGGAAGCAGTGGATGTAATGCAAAATTAAAGTTGTTTTTACATGACAGGGTACTCAAAAATCATTTTGAACATAAAGTCATCATTTCCCAGTTCATTAGCTTTTCAAACATATCAAAATTGCCAGTACCAAACAAATGTTCACTCCAAATGTGATCAATTTTTAGTATTTCAGTGTGTTGCATAATAAAACAACAGTTTCAAATTAAGAGTTGATTTGAAATGTGAACGCTAAGCAATTCATACTTTAAAAACTGATGGGTTTATTGGAGGATTCTTACATTTTTATTTTTATTTTTGTAGGGACAGTTTGTCAAAATCTCCAAAGATCTAGATCAGTAAACTGCCCGCTTCACCAGAAATATTGACTATTTGCATATACTTCACTGAGTGCAATTCATGAGGAACTCAGAGGAATCATCCTAAAAATTACTGGCAAAGGTTCATAAATCCATTTCATTCTGCTTTATTGCTAAGCATTATTCTTTTGTTTCATCCATTTATGGGAAAGCGGTGCAAACTGACATATTTCTTTATAAAAATGTGAATCAAGATGCATTGCTGCTAGCAAGTCCTGGTATAGCTTTGCAGGCATCTGCAGATTATTTTAAGTGAGCATCAAAACATGTTTGTAACACATACAAGTTTGTGTCTGAAATAGCAGTAAGTACAAAGCAAGTCAAAGCAGATGGTCTGTGATGCTTCTTTGGCCTCTCACAACGTTTTCTTAAATTGATGGGATGATTTTAGTCCTTTTGGATCTGACCTCCAGCATGCAGCTGAAAATCTCCCAGGCCATGAGCACCATCACTGCTGATCTAGACTACTTTAATTTGTGCCTGTGTCAGTGTGAAGTAACAACCTCCATCACCAAAGGAAAACACACTGATCTTTCTTAAGTCACCTCCTTGAAGTTCCAGACTTTATGCAGAGGACTCACAAATACCAGTGGCCACCCTGCTCATGCCTTGTTGGACACTATTAAAGCTCAGATGTCAAAAATATAGAACAATACTGTACTACATGATCCACAAGTGTGAACCAAAGAAAACTCTCCTATATAGAAATGAATTTACATTATCTTACCGGACTGAAAGTAAACCAAGCAGGGTGACAGCACCCTGTATGACAAGGAATGAAACCCTGGATGCAACAGCCACTAAAGTACTAAAATCCATCACAACTGTGGGAACTGGACTCATAGATATGAAACTCCAGTGGTGACTAGATTCCATAGTACCTTAACAGAAATATTGGAACTTTATGTACTCACCTAAGGTGTTTATTTTTGTACTCTGTTTTCCTGTAGTTAGCATGGAGGGGTTTTGCTGAATCATGAGACTCCCCCTCAACATCCCTGATGCCAGGACTGGGGTGTTTGTTAATGAATGGGTTTGAGTTTTGTGCAGCTGTTCTGTGCCTTCCTCTGTGCAAACCCTGAAAAGGGAACAGAGCCATCCATTCGTGTCAGTCAACACCAAACCTGCCCCGCCAACACTGACCCCAGCTGGGCTCATACCAGAACAATTGTGGGATTCTCTGAATGAAAGTACAATTACATATTCATTTATAAACTACAGAGATACCAAGAAGCATTAATCCTGAAGCAAACAGAAAAAGCTCTATTTACGTGTGAAATACCAAAGAACTATTAGATGTGGCCTTAACATTTTCTTGTTTTGTGCTGTAGTTATGCACTAAAATACTTGACCTGTGCGGGTATCTATGACTCTGAGTGAAATACCATCTGTATTTCATGATGTTTCAGTAAATAACTTCTGGCAGTGCAGTAAAAAGACTCATAAACTGTGTGATTTATTTGATAATGGAATAATGTTCTCCTTTGCAAACCCAGACTTTGATTTATCTGCACAGAATTTTTACCAGCATACACAGATGAGATTGATCATATTTCAAACATACTCTGAAGGAAAACTGGGGTGGGGCACTTAAGAAGAAACTTAAATTAGAAACTCAGATTTAAAGAAAAAAGCTTAGGCAAATGTACAATAAATTGAACAGCAGAAACAGAATTTAAACTCCTCACAGAAAAAAATTATTCAACTCATCATATATGGAATGACTTATTGATTGAGCACTGCAATGGTTCTATATGCTGAGAAGCATCTTTCATAACTCACATAATATTACAGATAATTAAAAATCTGATAACTTATTTAGTGACAGGGATAATACTGAACATAGAAATGGTACAGATGAATCACTCTCATGTTACAGATCAGAATATAGAATGCAATTGAATAGCTTTTATTACTACAGGAAGATAACTTTGCCTGACTAATTTAAATATATATATTTACACTTGTATATGTATACTGCAATTTAAAAGCTATTTAATAAAAAAATAAGTTTCTAACAAATACATGAGTACTGAATATCTAAAACTAAAGATACCTAAATGTGTAAACTATCTAGATAATTCGGGATATGTGTGATGAAACAGAAAAACAGAACATTTAATTATTACCAAAGAGCAGAAAGCTCCCCGCTCCTAAAGCCTACCTATCAATGTTTGCACAATGAAAAAAAAAATAGTCTGACAATATAGAATTCTCTGGGAATAAAAAACATTAGAATATTTGTTAATTAAAGGTAATTGAAGACCAGTAAGTACACTGAGGTGTGGTCTACTTCTGATCTGTTTATGAGGAAAATTCAAGGCAATTAAATTTCTATTACTTAAGTGTTTCTCATTCCCTCTGCCCCCAGCACGGCTGGTTTCCATTGCAGATCTGTGAGTTCTCTGAGAAGAGACTTGTGTACTTTGGCACGATTTCTTTTCCCCTGATTTCATGGTGCTGGATCATTGAAAGGATGCAGTGTGCAGACTCCCCTTGGTGCTTAAACTACTCAGCTACCCACCAAAGCAAAAAGGTCAATTCCACCATGGCAAAATTCATCAAATTTTTTCTTAATGTGCTATTTTAGCAAACTCTCAGAAGGGCTTCCTGCATTTGACACCTTACTCTCAATTCATGTTCAAATTCCCAAACCAAACTGCAGTTCTCTGAGGATAAATACCCTGCCCCAGCCTGGGAACAGCTGTGCTAACACAGCTCTCTCTTTCCAGTAGCAAGTGAGTATCCTAATCATGACACCAAGTTTTTAGTGTCCTGTGAGTCCAAATGAAGAAAGAGATTCAAACTAAAGTAAATATTCATGCAGTTATTAAGAAGCCACCACACAAGCCACCTTTCTTTCCAGCTCACATCCTGCAGGCTTTCTGTGGTCTCTCACCTTGAAATTCCTGCCAGGTTTGTACCTCTCCAGGGTACAGCTGTGCACTCTGTGTGAACATAAAGCTAAATCAGGCACTTCACATTTCACTGTCATTCGACATGGAAGCAATTTTAACTGATCATTACTCTTATATTGGACTCAGCTCATACTTCTGCTTGTGCTATCAACTTTTATTAAATTCTCTATAATATCTGATTCATCCAGCAAAGATACACTTACTGTTTTGTGTCTTCATTGAGGTAGATGGACACTTTCAGTCGCAGTTTTGTCATCGTGCCAGAACTTTTCTGCCTTCACCCCTCCTCTTATCTCCAACTTAGAGCTCAGCAGGACAGACAGCAGCAGCCCTGGACACTTGGCTTCCATCCAGTGTCCTGCATTCCACCCCAGGGCCAGCCACAGCCACCTCACCTGGATTGAGTTAACAAACCCACACCACACTCAAGTGCCACTGACAAAATCTGCAGGTCTTGCTCATAGTCCAAAGTATGTTTTCACAGAAAAAATACTTTGCACAAAACCCTGAACTGCCATTTATACAGTCTATTTGCCTTCATTTATCTTCACCTTTAATACAGAGCAAGTTTCTTTCGGTCAACTTAAAAACAGCAAAGTTAAATTGCAATTTACCAACAAGGCTTTTATTTCTAAAATATGTTATGTAGATAAGGAATACTTGAAAGCTTAATGACTTCTTACTAGATCAATGATAACACATAAAGGTGTTTGCCTTTTTAAGGGGAAAACCAAAGGTTTTTAGGCTCCAGTCTCATTTCCTTTGAATAATTTTTGAAAAATTCCAAAAAACGGTAGAAAGGCTTTATTTAGTTTTAACAAGGTCAACAGACCAAAGAAAAAATGAAAATGAAAAGAATCTGCTGGTACCAGAGTGGGGGAGGAAGCAAACCAAAAAGCAATGTACCCTTGAGAGTTATAGGATTTTTACTATTTGAAACCTCAATATTATTAAACACTTGGCTCAAAAATCACCCTTGATTTAAAGTTCCCTGTTTCCTTCCCCTCAGTGGAGTCTGAATTCAGCCTAACTAAGCTCAGACAGTGACCACCCCAACACACCCTGCAGTCACCACCACCACCTGCAGCTGCTGCCAGGGACGGGCTGAGCTGGACTCCTGCATTTCCAATTTTGCCACCATTTCAGCAATGAGGGATCAACAATGCGACACTTCTCAAACAAGTGACAAATTCTGAAACAAGAAGGTCAGATGATCTCAGAACCATTTCAGTATCAAAACAAAAATTATTTCCATGCAGATTTATATGATAGCTGTCTTTATTTCCTAAGGGATTTGTCCCAGCTTGACTGAAATGACACACTTTGAGACATTCAGCAAAAAGTGAATGTGACCAGTTCTTGTACTGATGGGTCACCCCTGTCAGACTGTCTTGATAAATAGAAAAGTCTGTCAGCACAGAGCAGAGAAGATTTCTTTCAAATTGAGCACACCCCAGAGAATTGTCTGAAAGATACTGATGTATAAGTTATCTTCTTCATTAGCAATACAGAAAAGTTTACTGGGAATTGCAGGAGGAGAAGAATGAAGAGCCTTACATTTTATGTGGCTATAGAGTCTGGCACATACCCTCAGAATTATACCAAAATATCATATCAATTAAACACTTGAGTGTTTCCTTCAGCTGTAGCCATTATTCTAACTCCTTGGGCAAGCTCAGGAAAATGTTTCTCATAAGGGTTGTGGCATTTTCAGAAGTGTGCAGCCAACAACAATGCACAGATGGACAACATTCAAATTTGAAATAGTTGCAGGTAAAATCTTTTTTTAAAGGACTGAAAATGCAGCTTAGTGAAACTTACATATTCTTCTGTTCAATTTTTCCCAAAATATTACAATACTCAAAACAAAAATTCTATTAAATTCAACAGATTATGGAATTTTAAAAGTCTAAATTCAGAATTAGCACTGACCCCTACTTTTAGTGATTCACCCCTACACATTTTAGTTCAGAAATGGAGAGAAGATGTAAGAAAATACCATAATCAAAGATACATTGAAAGAAGTAAAATTCTATTGAATTGTAATGGGTTGCATTGGGGTTTTTATCCAAAACACAAAACTCCATCTTGTGGTAATTTTTTCCCTCCAGTTTGGACCTTGAAATGCTGGCAATTTTTTTCAGTAGTGTTATAGGATGAAAAAGAGAGTGAGAACTGGAAGTTACTTCAATTTTTTTATTCTTAGAGCTCACCAATGGTCAAAAAGTCAGACAGACTGGAATGAAAAATAGGATTTTGAGTCTTTACCACTACTTTGTTTACGTCTGTGAATTAAGATCACTGCATTATAACATCCTTTAGTAAGGGATAACTGCAGCAGTATCAACAGGCTGCACTTTCAGCACTTTGACTTTAATACACATATGTTGGCAAACCAGCAATAAACCAATGAAGATGACTTTTCCCTCTGAGCCTGAATGCCAGACTGCCAATTCACAACTTGGATTATAAAGCCATGTCTTAGGTCCAGAGGGAAAATACTGAATTAGCTACTTTGGGCTCTTAAAAAGGCACAGTCAGGCATACACCAAGGGCAGTACTTGGGGTTTATTCCATACAGTTTGGGGTGCTTTATCAGGGATCACAGCTTTGTGACTCCATAGATTACACCAGGTTCCACTCTCCAACTGTCAGGACTTCCCATGGAAAGAGTAATAATAGGATACAACAATCAAACCCACAGACAACTGGGCAGAATGCTTGGAAGAAAATACATCCTTGTGGTCATCACTCCTCCTTCAGATGCCACTGGAGTAACCATGCAATCCATAATGCTTGAGTTTAACAACTGGCAACTGTTCTGTGCTACTGCTGCTTTATCACTTGCTGGAATTGTGTTAATAACAGCCTCTATAAATTTATCATAGAAGTCATCTAGGAAGGTTTTAATTTTCACTAGACACGTTAGCTCTAAAACCATGAGACTATCAGACTTTTTGTTCAGAACGCCTGCACAGAAACAAGACTACAAATATCAAAGTAATTGAATTTACTCAGGTTAGTGTAATAATAAAGTTTTCTGCTTTATGTAAATTCCTATAAAAGCCAGACAGACCAAGTAATCACTGATGATATTGCCAAACACTGGCACAGAAGCAGTGTCATATTAATAAAGCATTTCTGAATTGCTTCATCCTGCACAGAACATAAGTGGAGCATGGATGAAATAGATATCAGCATTCACCAAACTGGAATACCTAATCCCATTTTAAAAAATCACACTGCTAATTCACTTTTCCATCTAAATAAGCAGAGAAGCTAAATAAAAGCAAGAGTCACTGTACATAAAAAAATGCATTTTATACCACTAATTCATATCAATCAATTTCAGCCAAGGATAAGAGGTTTTGAGAATCTCTATGATTTTATCTAAGAGCAGACCTGCTGATTCAGTGGCAATTGTTCTCAGGATTATCTCTGATTATTATGGATCCAGCAAAAAAACACATGGACCAGAACTCAGAGAAATGAATTTAATGCATTTAAAAAAAAATGCAAAACCACAAAGCAAACAAGCTGCAGAATGAAATTCTGTCAAAATATCCTCCCAGGGAATGACTTTATAAAGTATTAATAGAGTGTGCCCACTGTGGCAATACAATATGAACTTATCCCAGAGGAATATGAAGAGGGGATCTTCCCATACTAGGGCAAAGACAGCCTTTTTTCTGTCTTTTTAGCTCCAATGAATTTGCCTCCAGTGGTGAGATCCCAGTGCTCAGATTGTTACTGTGGGAATATTGGTGGCAGCCATTGTTTGCAAGAAATCTTTAAATATAATGAAGCAATAATATAAACAGGGAGGAAGGCAGAGTTTCAGAGCAGCCTTGTGTGTGTACTTGTTATTCTTGCCACTTGCTGTGAATATCACTGGGAAAGGTCACTTGGATTTAGCAGTTCACAGCATCATGAACTGCTGGCTCAGATAAAGGCATTAGACTGTGGAAGATGATAATATGTTCTTCCTTCTCTAAGATATTAATCTAAGCTACACCTCTTGATCTCTAGACAAGAATTTTAATTTGCCCAGCAAGGATAGCACTGAACACCATCAAAATATTTTCTTTTGATAGTGGAGCACTATCAGAGAAATGCCTTTTAATGACCCATTTAAATCCTCCTGTTTACAGCAGATTAGTGCAGCCGTGCAGTGCAGCCAGGTCCAAAGACACTCACTACCCCATGATGGTGGATGCTACCAAAAATCACCTCCACAGAATATCTCTGGCAGAGACCTGAGAGCTGCTCATTAGCATCACCACACTTCTCACGACTCACATCACTTGGTGAATTGATGTGATAAATAAATTGCTGGATTTCAGCTTGTTTTCTCTTTATCCTGTACTGCTGTTCTTGAAACAACTTATTTTAATACCATCTGCAAGGAGATGATGGCAACACCCCCAAAAGAGGGGGGAAACACAGCACTGGCCTGGCTGTGGGCATGACTTTGGGGAAGATGTTTCACTTCTCCCACAGCTCCTCTACACAGACACAGTAACTGATAATTTAACACACAAGTTTCCTAGATTCCCATAATGATTTCCGAACATGAGGCTCAGGTCACTCCTAGATCCTTTAGGAATGTAATTAAGTTGAAACATATATTCAAATTCCTATTTGTTTCCTGTGTATCAGCTGCAAAGTGAAATATTTTAATGCAAGGTATTTTACATGTGCATCAACATTCAAAATTTATGAAAGAGGGATTGAGGGTTTGATAAATCCTTGACAAGACTAAGTCAAGATTTGCAGAGTGTGCATTAACTACCCAAGTTAGCACTTTTCCTACCAGCTGCAGTATTTTCCAAGCTCTCAAAAAAAAAAAAAACATACTTCAGGAACAGCAAAATTACATGGGTTTGTGTGGAAGCATGATCCTTAAATATTAAAAAAAAAAACAAAACCACAAAGCAAACAAAGAAACAAAAATCAAAACACAAAAACAAAAAATAAAGACAACGCATAAAGAAAATGTATTATGATTTTCCTGGCCTTACTGCTTTTAGATTTAAATTATTATTCCATCAATATTTCTCAAGTGAAGATACAAGAAATAAAATTTAATATCTATAGCAGAGCTACCTTCTCTTCTCCATGTGTGAAATTTAACATTTTAAGAACTATCAGAATGTGTTTTAACTATTCTTCACTTTTTTCCCCAAATCAAGAATAAATAATGAGAAACATTTTGAATTTTTCCCTTTAATCACTGAAAAATCAGTCAAACACTGACTGATCAGTCAAATCACTCTAGCACTATTTAGTATCTGGCTGTAACAGTAATTAGTATCTCAAGCAAAACCAAATGCAATTAAAATGTGCTTCTAAGCATTCACATCATGTAAAGTAATTTCTTTTGTATCTTTATGTTCTAATAGGAAAGAATAAAAATATTTCTGTGCCAAAAACTACCAGAGGAAAAGCAAATCATTACAGAGCTGTATGAATGAGAAACTTTGAAATGTGTTTTAGCATTTCTAGATTAACTTCTTTGAGCAAGGTCTAGTTACCAATTGCAAGGTGAAATTGGTTTTTGTTTAGCAACCTACCATGTTAGACAAGTACCACTTCAATGAAATGTGAACCAGCTAGAACTAGTTGAAAGAATGGCTATCATGATTTTCAAGAACCTTATAGAAACTATTCCCTGGGGTTTTTTTAATATCAGAGAGATGGCTGAAATGGAAGTATTGCATGGCCTTTTTTAAACAGGTATTTGCAGCAAGAGCCCTTATCATGATTAATATGAAAGCATTTGCTGGGCTTAAAATCCATATAATAGGAAAAAGAAACACGAGAAGCTTTCCAGGAGTCCCAGTCACACAACAGAAACAACGTTCAGAGCAGTAGCTGTGGAGGAACTGCATAAACACCACACAGCCTGAATTATGTTTGCTTGAGATTTATCTGTTGACACTGGGCAAATTTGAGCAATGGATTGTTAAAAGTTAAAATATTTTGAATTCACCCAGAGTAAAAAGTCCAATTTGACCAACTGCATCCCTGCTCCTACCAATATTTAAGTACTTACAGACATTTGGGAAATCTTTTTGAAACAGAGTTATTTCTCACTGCATTTCCAGGGCTTACATGCACATCCCAGCCAAACTTCATCATCAATAACCTTGAAGAAAATAAAAGAACTCATTTGATTACATTATTAATTAATTTAGGACCATATTTCTAGAAGTACTACAGTGCCTTAATTTGATTCCCTGTGGGGAAAAGAAGAAACAAACAAACACCCCAAAGGCAGCTGACAGGCCAATACAAAAAAAGCTTTGGAGGGGATTAGCATCCAGCTTAGAAATTTGGATACCCAAATATCATGTGGCTCTGAACAGCAGAAGTAGCTTTCAGGAATGCTTGTGTAAATCCTTGATTTGGATAAGAACAGTGTGTGATTTCACAGAACCCACCACATTTAAGGCAAAAACTTATTGAATCACCCACAACATTTAATAAAAGTTGCTGAGAGGGATATTTTCAAATCAGTAGTGAATTTGACACTTACCATATGTTCACACGTGGCTTTCTTCACTGTCTGAACAGTATAAAAACTTCCCATAAAGTTTCACTAATTAAATTAAAATAAAAAGTTACAAACACAATGAAGAGCTGACAGTTTTCATAAGCCCAAACCAGGCTAAGCATTTATCTGAAATCCTAATAGCACCATCTGATGGAGGATCACCACAACACTGCAGAAGAGATTCAAAGAGTGCTAGACATTAATTTGAAAATGTATTAACATATTTCCTTATTTTGTGTATTAAAGTGTAAACATAAGTATACAGAATAGTGGTGATCTGCTAAATAAACCTAAAGCAGATTTTTGACATTTTAAGTCAATAAGAGTTTTGATTTAGTAGGAAGCAAATCCAGTCTGAGGTTAAGCTGAACAGAATACAATTTCTTTCCAGACACCTCTTTTATAAGTCTGGATAATAAATTCAAACACATCTGGTATCCAAGTCAAGTCTTTATTGCCCTTAAGCACACAGGTTCCCCACACAGGATAAAGTATAAGTGAAGAATAAACATTTGTGCTCCCTTAAAGGAGACCAAGTAGAGCAGTATTTTTAATATATTGTTCACTAAACATCAGAATGGTGTAAGAGAAGAACACAAGGATCACAAGGGCAACTGGAGGAGAAAGCTGAGGATCAGAAAGCTGCATGCAAGACATAGCAAGGATCTAATCAGGAGGATGTTACACAACAACTAAATTATATAAGTAGTTACACATTTAAATCAGTTGGGATTACAGTTCCAGTTAAAGAGAATTTCCTCTGCTTTGCTGTATCAGAGTTGATTTGGCCCTCCAACTCAAAGGCTCCTCATCCCAGCTCATCCAGGAAAAGTAAATTCCCAAAGAACAAGCCTTCCCTTTGGCACCCCTCAGTGCCTGCAGTTTGGACATTCTCTCTATTGCTGGATTAGTTACTTAATCCTTAAATATCTCCATACATATGGACGAATTGGCCCAGTTCAGTTTTGCTACTTTGTCATGCCTGGGCAGTCTCCTTCAATCCTTTTCTTCTACCAGATCTGAAGAGATTCCAGACATGATCCCTTTTTAACTCATTTTTTCCCTCTCCCATTCTCTAAAAGTTCAAGAATCTAAAAAATTACTTTAACTTTGAAGATGCACAACTTCAATATACTTTTCCCCTTTACTGTACTGCAACCCCAAGAGTAAAACTGTGAGTCCAAGCCATCTGCTCCCCTATCAACAGTGAAAACCAATGATCTGATGCAGGACCTCATTAGCATAATGCAGTTAATCATCAGAGCAGTACTAAATAACAGCAAAAGGAGGGGAACCAAAAAACAGTGAGAGGTGCTGTAGACAGACCAGACAGTGGGAAATGTAGAGGAACCTAGAAGAAAGTCAGTTAATTAACTGTTCCTACAAAGTCAGATAAAACCATGTGGATCACCATGCAAGAGTTCTATCACTGCTTTGCAGAAATGGGTTGAATTTTAGCTGCCCTTGTAATCACTCTAATATGAACAAGGAAGCATTTTCATCTGTTGACTCCTGAGATTAGGAGTACCTTTAGTTCCTGGCATATACCCTGAAGATACGAAACCTACATCATCCAAAGAAATCCTGATACTGTTACTGATGTGCTTTAAAGCAAACACAAGAAGTGTCCACAGAGATTGTGGGGCAGCTCCCAGGACTGGATGAGTACAGGCTATTTGGGAAGGCCAGGCCAGGAAGGCAAGGAAGGAAACTGTGCTGTATGTGGGATACAGCTGGAATGTGTGGAGCTGTGCCTGGGGAAGGTGATGAGCCAGCGAGAGCTCCTGGCTCAGGGCTAGGGGCAGAGCACCATGGCACAAGTGCTGGTGGGTGTCTGCTGCCCACAGCCTCGTCAGCAAGAAGCAGTAGGTGGAACCTTCCTCAGACAGCTGAAAGCAGCCTCACATTTGCAGATCGTGGCTCCCCCTGGATACTTTATCCACCCTTGTATCTGCTGGAAAGGCAAATGGCACCAGGAAGCCAGGAGGTGCTGACTTTTGGGATGTGTTGACGATAACTTCCTAACACATCTGACCGAGGAGGCAGCAGGTGCAGGTTCTCTGCTGGAGCTGTTATTTGCAAAGATCTGGTTGGGGATCTGAATGAAGTTAAAATTTGAAACAGGGACCCAGAGATGCTGTAGAATATCTGACCTTGGAGAAGCTCAAACCTGACTGGACACAGCCCTGAGCAATTAGATCTAGTTAATCTATCTTTGAAAAGTGGTTTGGGTTAGAAGATCTCAAGAGGTTCATTTCAATCCAAGCTGATTTTTTTTCAGACAAATCTATTTTTAGAAATGTTTTCCAAAGGCATTTTATTTTTTAATAAAGTAGAAGTCTCCTAAGAAATGCTTTAAGAAAAAAAAGTTTACCAGCAGACTTTTGTTAGAATTTTTTCTCTGAATCTCAGGATAGACAACAAAACAAGCAAGCTTCTGCACAGTTGTACCTTTCTGAAACCAATGACACAAAATGTTAAGAAACGAGATAACTGATTACACACTGCTGGCTTCAGAGTATTTTGTACTGTGGAAATAAATAACAGACATGAGAATGAATTCTGAAGCAAAAGACAAACATAAGTAAAAACAATGGAGAGAAAGAAACGGGAAAACAGGACACAGAAAGACTGAAGCCGTTCTAGTTACACCTGTTTTGGAAGGTAGAAGCCTCCAGCAGAACATAAAACCAGGCACCAAGACCAGACCTTGGAGCCCAAGTGTTTGGAACGAAGCACACCTGCTGCTCAGGAGCCCCTCACTCCTCTCACACAGCCTTGCTCAAGTAAACGCCTCCTGCTTTGCATTCACAGGACAAAGGAAAATGGGACATATTTTTGCAATAAAAATTTAAAAGGCTTGTTACAGCTTTTTTAGTGCCTTTTGTATGCACTGATGTTTATGCTTCATTACTTTAATTTTTGGGTTTTTACTACTGTTAGTGCCCTAAAGTTAAGGTGGTAAACTACAAGCTTTTAAAGCAAGCAGATGCTTCCTTACGGTGGAAAAAGACTGCAGCTATGCTTTATGCCAAGAATAAATTTTAACTTTTAATAGCTTTCAGAAAAAAAAGTCTCTTTTTTGAAGCAGGTATAAAATACATGAATTATTTAATATCCGCAATTCATTTAGGAGAATGGAAATCCTTTCCAGACGTGCTATTAGCATGGCCACTAATGCATCAATAAGAGCATGCACAGGTCAAAATCATCCTTGTCATGAGTCTATTGAATATATTGAAGTTCTGTGAAAAAGAGTATTAATTACCTGAACAGTGCAAGAACTTAGCATTTTCAGTTTGTTTTCAAACTTTACACAGAATACAATATAGTTTTAAATACACAAAAATACCATTTTCACCATTACAATTTTTTTTCAAAACTAGAAATTTTAATGCACATTATCTACATGCCCTAGTGCCAAAGATTATCCATGCACAATAAAATTCAGGGAACAACCTTTCATCAACCCTATAAAGATGAAAAATTGTCTGAGCAGACTAAAACAACAACAAAAAGAAAATTAAAATAAAAACTATATTCTTCTGTAAGTTAAAAAAAATTGTTTTCATGTTTTAGAAGTTTTTCAGTTGTGGGAGAGATTTACCTATATCACAAACACTTCTTGTTCCTATTGTCAGGTTCTGTTACCTTTGGCAATTCTGTAAATATTAATGCTATATTTGCATAAACTAGCCCTTAGTTTATTTCTTTACTTACATGTTATGCTCTGGTAAAAAAGGTTGTTTTTAACAGATATTAAAAATTGACTATTGAAGAATATTAAGCAATTACAAAATAATAAAACTGTTCATTCTCTGATCATAATTTTAAAAGTTATTACTTACTTCCAAAAACCACTTGACACTGGACAGACAATATTTACTGACTACGAATACATAAAATGTAAAATAACTGGTTTGGATGACTTTGTAGTTTGTTTATTTTGCAATTTGTAATAAGTACAAGATCAAGTGTTGAAATTAATACTTTCAGGAACAAAAGCCCTTAAATGGCCCTTTTTTGTTATTTGGTGAAATTAAGATAAAGAAATACAATTGTTTTAAATAAATTACAATCTCTAATAAGAAAAATAATTATATTTTAAAAAATGAGTAAGATCATAACACAATGATATTACAAAGCCAGAGAGGTGAATTTTACCCAGCATTATCTACTTCAGTCAAAAGTTCTGTAGCTCAGGGCACAAAGGCTGCCTTGACTTGTTTTCAAAGAAAACACTTTATTGACTGGTTTTTTTCCCATCATTCAACTGACTTCAAGTCCACAATTTTTCTTTCATACAGCCCAGAATGAGTTTATGAAAGATTTACAATAATGATAAAGAAGCATTTCCCTCAGAACAGAAAGCTGAAGGAATCCAAATGATGCAGAGAAGTGAACATCCATCTACCAGTTTCCTTAACTCCATGAGGCAACACAGACATCAACCAAAACACAGACAATTGTCATTACAGGGCCTCATTTTAACCATTTGGGATGCTAAAGTGGTATCTGTCAGTGCTCATTTATAGAATTATTTGAATTTAAAAAAAAAAAAAACAACCTAATTTTTTTTTCCCCTATAAAACACAACCACATAAATAATAAAAAGACACAGTTTTTTTCCCAAAGACTTTTCCGTTTCCTAAGGACAGGAGAATACCGTGTAATAAGATATTAATTTATAGTTAAATAGTAATAAAAAGTACTAATCATGAATGCAACTATTCCTTATGACAGCCTAATCAATTTTGTGCATTTTCCATTTTCTTTGTATTGTACATATTATATATATTCTAGGCTTTAATATGAGACTAAGATATATGACCGAAATGCAAATATTGTATTTATAAAATATATCCATACAATGCCCACTTTGTGAAAAAGTTTTATAAAAATAACACAGACATGCAGGAATTTATCATTGAAGACTGAAGTATCTTGAAAAAGTAGCTCATATCCTTTCAAAATCACCTAAGTAGTTTTTAAGTTTCCATTTGTTTTGTCCATTAGAGATGTCTGGGTATTGAGTTCAACATTCAAAAACAAAACATCCCATGAGTCAAAACCAGTGTTTACATGATCAAGTGCTCACTTATTTTTCATAAACGTTGGTTTATTTTCATAGGTTTCTACCCTGTGGGCCCCTTTGCCCCATACTATAAATATTACTTATTTAATGCACAATGGCTGATCTTTGATATACATTTATCTGCACTGCCAAGATGTGTGAGGTAGCTCATCCTTCAGTAGGTATGAACTCGTACTCAAACAGATGGAGCACACTGAAATTCCAATACATCTTAAGATACTGAGGTCTTTAATTTAGTGTATTCCATAGTACAGTGACAAATAGTGAAAACAGTATCCTAAAACCAGAATATTTTCAATTTCTTCAAGGCTGTAAATTTCATTTGGTTTTTTAAAACAGATCCTTTTTCAATTTGCAACTCAGGGGAAGATAAGGAAGCCTTCAGAATATATAACACTGCTACAGAAAAGAAATTACTATTTATTCTTAAAACCCTTCTGCATTTTGACAAAGACTATAAAAAAATTGTCATCATTTTAGAATACCTCNNNCATCATTTTAGAATACCTCCAAAATTTCACCTGAATTTATTAATAGATGCTGTTCTGTCTTGAAGCAGGATCTTGATTTTGAGTCAAATAATTGTAGAAAACATTGAGGACAAGGCTATGTAAATAAGACCATATCCCTGAAAGTGGGATGCCTCTGTCAGACAGACAGAACGCTGCAGTGGGCTGAAATTTTCTCTCATCTGTCATCCTTAAATGTAAATCCAGATGGGAGTATTTCAAAAGCAAAGACAACAAGTAGGAAAATGAGATAGGAAACAAGGAGCAGATCATAATTTGAACGTTGCTATTCATGCCTTCAGCAGTTCACAAGATAAAAATGAAATGTGGATAGCTTGGTGACATGGTTCTATTTTACTTGAAAAAATAGCCCTGAATCTCTCTGATTAATTTACATGTCAGACTGCACAAACAGAAAGATGAGATTTTAAGAGGAAGAGCAACATATTTTTAACAAGCTTATACATCAACATAATTTATTTCACATGAAAGATCCTTTTTTAACTTTGACTAATTAGTACTGACAACAGTAGAGATGAACAAGGAGATTAAAGTCACCCCTTGGCACTACTTTTAAACAATGACAAGGTCAGAACTAGCATAGATTTGGGTGATACATATAAAAAAGGCTCCCATCTCATTCACACAAATTAGCTCAACAAATTTTTTCCTATTTCCAATATGCAACTAAATTTCATTTGTTACGATTTCTGCACAGTATTAAGAAAATAAAGAACACTGATTATAAATTCAATCTGTTATGTCATGTACTTAAAGACTCAATGAAATGCAGAGAAACATTGCTAATCTACAACAAATTCAATCTACTACAAAATTCAGAAACTTTCTGTTGGGCTACATAAGCTCTCAGACATCCATTAAATCTGCAAAAACAGAAATCAACTTTTCATTTGTGGTCACTTCAACCTCAGCTGCCATACTAAAGCTAAAAACAAGTTCATGCTCCCAAAGCCTGTCCTTGAGATTACAGACAATAATCAAGACTTCCCTATTCTCAGCTCTTTAGGTTTTGTCTAATCACTTCTATTATGAAAAAATATGATTACTGTAATTGGTCAAGGAGTTTCCTTTCAGAAATACCAGATGCAATCAAATCAGTTCTGGCAATCTAGCATTATTATTCATAAATAAATTCTTTAATGAATTATCTTTCTGTAATAATTAATTTTGAACTGGAAGAGCTATGAACTGAAGGGAATATGACTCTGATGTGACACCCAGGTGTTGTCTTGGCCACAGCAGCACGTGACACTCAGAACAGCATTCCCTGTCAGCTGCTGTGCCTGGAGAGGCTGGGAGAAAGAGCCTCTTGATGTGGCTTTTGGACTGCAAATAAGTTGCCAACTACAGAAGTATTTTGGTGAAGTTATAGCTACACATAGCACAACAGAGCAGAACAGAAAAAAGCTAATGGTGTTCATTACTGCATCATTGCACTGTCTTTTGGCCTGAGAAGTTACCTGATGCCTAAAGCCACGCTGGGTAATTTCCCTGGGGAGAGAGGAGGATTTGTCAATGAGTCTGACATTTCTTTTCTCCAGTTTTACTCATTCCAGGAAAAAAAAGATGAAAAGATATCCTATTTCCCTGAGGAAAAAGTAGCACAATCTATTTCCCTTGCTGCCATTTTTCAAATCTGCCTCTCTCCGTCTCACTAGTGGAATTACCAGTTGAGGTTTTTCCAAAACTGGTTATTAATTTTTTATGATGGCTGAAGTATAAAAATAGCTAACAATAATAGAGATTGTTATTCTCCCACAAACAAAAACCATGAAAATTAAATTTTTGATCAAACTTACAAATTGATTTAACCAAAAATAATTATTTTGAAGATATGACGGTTGAAATTCAGCTCACTCAGGATAAAGGCTAAATACCACCTTTTTCAACATGACATTTTGAACCCCCACCCCAGATTCTTCCATATTTTAGGACTATTTCCTCTCCATATCTTCCTTTCCAGTTCCTATCAGGAAGCCAGCAAACCTTTCTTCCTACTTTCTGACTCCAAAGTATTCACATTTGGCCTTCCTTCAGACATGATTTTTTGGGTCACTATGGTTTTATTTTCTTTTTGGATGAACCAATGACACACCTTACCAGCCTTGTTGACAAGCTGCATTTTCCCTGCTGTCCCTGGCTTCCAGCTCACCATCTGCCTTTGATCTGTGATGCCACAACAAGCAAGTGCTCCAAACCTTGCATTTGCAGTCTGTTCTCAGGGAAGTCTCTCACTCCACCTGCCTTACTTCGTGCTCAGTCTTTGCTTCCTGTTGGGTGATTTTTCCTGTTTCTCCTATTACAACAATCATGCATCATTTTATTGACTTAATCCCAATATGTGAACATGAGGCAAGAGGCAAAGCTGAGAACAGCAATTCACAGCTCATAGTCCTGAAATCTGGCTCGGAAGAGGGAATAATTAAAGACTGAATGCTCCCCAGCATGACTTTGATTTCCAATTGTATAGAAACACACAGAGAAAGCTCTCTTTATCTATTCCCAAAAAAATCAGTGCTCAGCACTGAGAACTCTCTCTGGCTAGATAACCATCAGAATACTCCTGCAGAAGAACCTCAGTGAAATCCTGCATTGGTGACACCGAAGGATTTATTCTTTGAGCACATCTTCTGATCTGAAAAACATTCCACCACACTGGGCTGATTTTTACAAAACAGTAAGTTTTCTTAGCTTGCTTTGATGACCTATCGATTTACTCAACTGGTTTCCTGAAACATCTGGGGCACACAGATATGGCACCCAACTATCTCATGGAGACAGGATTAAAGCTGAAAGTTTCAAATTGATGTTTCATTTCGTAAGATCTGAAAATAACGTGTAGGTTTCCTCTGATAAAGGTATCAGTGCAGTCCAGCAAAGAGGAGCTGCAATGATGAATCTCAACAGGACTCGGGAGCCCTTAATGTGATTTTATCAGTTATCAGCCTGTGACTGACTCCATCTGAGAGCTGGTTATAAAGGCAGAATCTGTGTGTGATCTTGAACAACTGCTTATGCCACAGAATGTAAGGCAATGAGTGGTGAGGAGCTCAAGACCTTTATGATCAGAATGTGCACAACTGATACAGACAGCAGGTATTCAGACTCACCAATTTTGCTGAGTGGGTCAGTGGAGGTTCTTGGCATCCTTTCAACAGGGATATTCTTCAGGAAGGAGCAGCTCCCAGGACGTGTTCAGGGTTCCTTCAGGAGCAAGCCAGGGAAAAGCTCATTAGTAAATGGTTCCAAGACATAACTGGGACTTGCAGCAACACACTCTGGCCTAACACAATATAGACATAACCTTGTCTCGTGTATCAGGACTAAGCGATGCATTAAAACTGCATCAGGTTCTATGTTCCTGAAGCGTTGAAATTAAATAAGAAAATGTAAGTCAGAG
>VWZT01000034.1:7050-32169 GCA_013397055.1 Pachycephala philippinensis
CTGAGGGAGCTGGGAAGGGGGCTCAGCCTGGAGAAAAGGAGGTTCAGGGGAGACCTTGTGGCTCTGCACAACTCCCTGACAGGAGAGTGCAGCTAGATGAGGGTCAGGCTCATCTGACCCTCAACATAAGTGAGAAGAAGCAGCCTCAAGTTGTGTCAGGGGAGGTTTAGACTGGATGTTGGGGAAATTTCTTCACGCAAAGGGTGGTAAGGCACTGGCACAGAGTGCCCATGGCAGCGCTGGGTTAGTGGTTGGACTCAGGGATCTTAGATGGCTTTTCCAACCTTAACAATTCTGTGGTTCTGTGATTCTGTGGCTGCAAATAGAACTGTTTTTGAAGCTTGACTGTATTACTGGGTCTGGAAAGTCATGATGTCTGTGAATGTCAGCACCATTTTTCTAGTCTCCCAACTGATGGTGTATATTGTCCATCGCGTCCTAGACATTTGCTGTATAAATAGAATATTGCACGCATTTTCTGTGTATGCAGTTTGCACTCCTTCAACTGTAAACGGAGTTTCTAAGTTGTAGACAATGCTAGAATCTAAGTTGCTTTCACTCAGTTGTTTTACAAAGTGAAATTTCTGCAACTGTAAAATTATCATCAAGCCTGATGGTGCAGTTCTGTCTGTATCTTGTGCATGAATAAATGTTTGCTCCAAACTTTTTATTTAACCTTTTACCTATGAGTGATGTTTATAGAGACTAATGCTTTCCTTTAATATCTGGCAGGCCAGAAGAATGTTTCTGGGAGAAATGGCAAGTTTGGAAGCTATCCTGAAAACGCAGACAGTAAGAGTGCCTAAACCCATCAAAGTTGTAGAACTGCCTGGGGACAATACTGTGCTGGTGATGGAACATTTGGAAATGAAGACCTTGAACACGTAAAACAGTGTTATCTTTGCCTCCTTTAACCAGAAATTTTGGCTGTTATGACAATTAAATCACTTGTTTTCACAGGAAAAACTTGTTTAATTTTTTTCTAAAGCAAGTCAAGGGACATATGGGAAGTTATACAGCAGAGAACTGTATAAAGTACTTCAAAATGTCTCACCTAGCAAACTGATAATACATCAAGAAGTGAGTCTGGGTTCTGGTTAGTTTTGGGTTGGTTTGTTTTGGGTTGGTTTGTTTAGGTTATTAGTGTTTTTTACAATAAGGTTCCTTTTTACAGTAAGGAAAATGACGAACCTGATCACCTGTTTTTGTACTTGCCTTTGATATAAGAACCAGTGCTCTAATGCTTCTTATGAGCATGCAGAGGCACTTTCCCAAGTGAATTAATCTTTATCTCAATATATGTGCAACTCTTAACCTTCATTTTGATAATTTCAAAATTTTGACCCTTCTCTGTGACTAGCACTTAATGTGATGAATCCATCTGTCTGATTCCACTGGGGAGGTGATCGTGAAAAATTTCTTATCTCACTTTCAGAACTTCTGTAGCCAGTTTAAAGTCTTGTCCCTCATCCTGCTCATTGCCAGGTTTTCTGATTCATGAAGAGCCCTCAGTGAGCCCCAAGAGAAAGGGCAGAGATCTTGCTGGTTTGGATTTTAAATGGTACCTTTGGGGTGCAGATTTTGGGGGAGAGCTACAATGTGTTAACGGGAACAAAATGAAGAACTAAATTTGCCTTAAATGACAGTGCCTTGAGAACAGAGAAAATTGAGAAAGGTCAAAGAAAGGAAAAGGAACATAATTTTGTTAACACGGGGGGCAACTGGCTGTGAGGGTTGTTTGCAATTACTACAAGACTTTTCTGAACTCTGTAGAGGATCAGCTTTTATGAAAAATAGATAATAAACCAGGCCTACCTGACACCCATCTTTGAGGCCTTTTAGAGAAGAGCACCCAGAGACAGTGATAGAAAGAAGAGGATCAGCCTTGTTTGGTTCTATTTTCCAAAGACAGTTTGCCAGAGGGGGAAAAAAAAAAAAGAAAAAGGCATATTCCATGTTATGTGCATGCTTTCTTACACATACCTTACTGAAAATGCTTACAGAAGTGGTATCACACAGGAATTAGAATTGATAGTTTATCATTGTTAGTAAATTTATGATTTCACTTTCAATAGTGGTAGCAGAAACAACCAAGTAAGTACATTTTGTTTATATTTATGCTGTCTTGATAGGAAGATAAGGTGTATATAATACTGGAATACTTTGTGAAGTTATTTTGTTAGAGATGGAGAACTTCAACTTGCTTGATAAACATTTTCAAGTAACTCCTGGAATATGAAGGTCTGTATTCATTCATGTGTCAGAGTTGCTAACATTATTTTTGTTTCTTAGACATTCAGCACTGCTTGGAACTCAGCTGGCTGATCTTCACCTTCATAACCAGCAACTTAGAGAGAAGATTAAGAAAGAAGGGAGCACAGTTGGTACAGTACACAGCTGTTTGCAAATTTAACCTAATTAATAATAATTTACAAAGTAGTTAAAATAGCTTTGGCCACTTCAGGACAGGTTCATCTTCTTCCAAAAAAGATAGTATGAGAATAGGTTGGGATGAAACACCCAGGCAGGATGTTCTTCCTTTTGCTTTTGTTTGCTCTGCTTGGATCTCTGTGAGCAAAACACATATTCAGTTTGGGAGCCTGAAACACAGTTTCTACAAGGACATGGTATCAGAGGAGACACTGTACCTCAAAATACAAAAGAGTATAATATGGCTACTTTACAACTGAGTTTTAAATTTAAAAAACAGCAGCAGCAACCATTGTAACAAAAAGAACATTAAGGTGCTATTTTTTTTTTTTTTTTTTATTCTCAATAGAAGCAGCATTGTACCTATGCATAGTTTTAAAGTTCATTTGCATTGTGGATGCTCAGTATTTTGTCACTGGTGTTGAATTTTTGTCTTGGGTTTGAAAGGTAAAGGACAAGGGCAAATGGAAGTCCAGTTTGTGGATCGTTTTGGCTTTCATGCAGTTACTTGCTGTGGTTATCTTCCACAGGTAGGTTATACTTCATCAGACTGATAGAATTTTAAGTTTATCTCATTTTCCCTTGGGTGACAGAAAAATTATCGTAATGTAAATAAACAAATTTTTGTGGAGCCATGAACAAGAAAAAGCATGATTTAGCCTGCTAAGAAAAGTAGTGCTCTGGACAGCACTTATAGCTTAATTGGACACTGATGGCTCTTCAATTTCCTGGATTTTAATCACTGAGAGAAAATTATTTATTCCCCTAATTTAATGTTTTAAGATAACATTCAATTAATGGCAACATTTACTGTCCTGGATGGTACCAGCACAAAGGCTGTGTAATCCTCCAGAGGTTTATTTGAAAAAGAAGAAAATCTGCCTTTTGTGTGTTGTAGAACTGACATCTGCAGTCCTGTTCCTGCAGGTGAACAACTGGCGCAGTGACTGGGTGACCTTCTTTGCCAGACAAAGGATCCAGCCCCAGATGGACCTGATCGAAAGGAGCTCGGGAGACAGGGAAGCAAGAGAACTTTGGGCACAGCTTCAGGTACGAGCAATCCTCTCAGTTCTCATCATGGTGACAGCTGGCTATCAGTTATCTAGATTTTATTTTCTTGAAACAAAGTTCCTTTTTGTTGGTTTGCACCAGGTTCTGTTGGTAAGAGGCTCCAGTTTTTAGGGATTAAAACGCCTTTTATTCTGAGGTGTAATGGCTTTTGCCACATCACCCTGTGCTAACATTCCAGAGTGAATTCCAAAGTGCCAGATAGCACTTTGCCTGACTGTTAGGGAAATCTTATAGATGGAGATCATATTTCTCACTCTCTGAAACACTTGCATGATGAGAAATGTACATAAGCAGTACTGTTCTGCACATTGTTCATTTACTGTTTGTATCTGGTTAAGTGACTGCAGTTTTGGCTCTTTGGGTAGAAATTCTTTGTGGAAATTCCCCAAGGTTGCTGAGAGATGCCTTCTAATGAAGAACTGATGGTAGTTGTTATTATTAAACCTCATCAATATTACAGCACCAAATGCAGTTTTAAATTCTTTACTGTCTTCCTAAAAGAGATTTGGATGACTATTCTGCTGCTGGCTTTTATGAAAAACAGGAATCCTCTGGATTTACTTGGCATCTCTCGACCTGGTCCTGTGCTGTTTGAAGTTACAGGTTTATTTAACTGACTTTTAAAAAGTTTCAAGTATGCAGATTAACCTCTACATTTTAAGGAGAATGATTGTAGTAATTTACATGTCTTGCTTTTCCCCCCTGCAGCTGAAGCTACCCAGTTTTTTCTGTGGTGTAGAAATCGTTCCTTCTCTCCTGCATGGGGATCTCTGGGGAGGAAATGTAGCTGAGGATGATTCTGGTCCGGTTATCTTCGATCCAGCTTCTTTCTACGGCCATTCAGAGTATGACCTTGCAATAGCTGGGATGTTTGGTGGCTTTGGTGGTCCTTTTCAGGCTGCTTATCACAGTAAAATCCCCAGAGTCACAGGGTTTGAAAAACGCCTGAAGCTTTATCAGCTGTTCCACTACATGAACCACTGGAACCATTTTGGTTCAGGATACAGAGGGTCTTCTATAAACATTATGAGAAACCTTTTGAAGTAAGTTGCTGCTTGAGCCAAATACTTCCTATGCTGTTTGGAAAACCCCAGACTTGCTGGTGCAGCTGCAGGCGTAGTGGTGGTAAAAAAACCCTGTGAGACCCTTGACCTTCTTGCTCAGCTAAAGACCTTAGAATCAGTGAGTCCTACCGAATACCAAGTGTAGCGTGGTCATCGCTCTTTAGGGTAGTTGGGAATAGCTTTATCATGGAAAAATATCTGCCAAAGGAGCTTATTCATTTGCACAGCGAATAAAAATCTCTGTATCCAGAAAGCACTTGAGATTATGCAAAGTAATACAAATAAACACTGAGGAGATGCCTAAAAAAGTTGCTCTTTATGTTGTGCTGTGTCTTCCCCCCTCTTTTTCATCTGGTTGTGAGCCTGAGAGCTATGTTAACAACATGGTTTGAAAGCCAACAGGAAAACAACGCAACGCGAACTGTTGGACTTGTTGTTTATTATCACAGAATCACAGAATGGGTGAGGTTGGAAGGGATCACTGAATGTCATCAACTCCAACCTCCCTGCTTTAAGCAGAGTCCCACAGAGCACATTACTCAGGGGGGTGTCCAGAGGCTTTCAAAGACCTCCAGTGTGTTGCTAATGTGATTCTTTTGGATGGAGACTGTTCTCTTGTACAATGGTGTGAAATTTTGGTGCCTCCTGGCATGCTTAGAGGCTGTTCTGTGCTTTCTGGTCAGTGGGCTTTTATCCACAGCACTTTCATTTCCACGATAGCTAGCTCTCCTTTTTTTTGGATTCTGCTTTTGTCCAGTAGTGTGCATTCTTAGAGAACTCTTCAGGTAAGACACTTCGCATGTACACGTCTTGTGGAGGTGTGTTCTCTCCCCACTGCAAACAGAAGATGCTTTTTGACTGTTGTCACTGCCCATACAGCAATGCCATCTGGTTGTGGTGCAGTCTTCACATATATTTTCTGTAGCTTTAGAGTACAGGTGCCATAAGATAGCATTTTATTTCTGTTCTTGTGGAGAAATACTAAAAGACAAGGCTGAGCAAGGAGAAGTATCCATGTTGGCAGTAGTTCACCAGAAACAAACTGCAGCCCCAGGAGTGGGGACACTGAGGGAGCTTGGGGTGCTGCCCTGAGAGAGGCAGGAACAAAGAATGGAGTGGCACAGAGGTGTTGTGGCCGTGCTCTGCTTAAAGCAATGCAGCCTGTGGGAGCTAAGCCAAGGAAGGGCCCCACCAGTGACCAAAAGCTGAATTTTGCTTCACTGGCTTGAAAATACATAAAACTTTTCACACCTGCATATGCTAATGAAGTAAAACCTGTACATGCTTCACATGTGTGAACTGAAGTCACTCCATCTCAATGTAATAATGAAATGACATCAGCTGGAACTTTGTCTTTCCCCCATTCCCCAAAGAAACTATAAATACAACACAGGAGGGAAAGCAGGTCAGAAAAGACTCCCCTGTGTATCCTGGGATGGCTGATGGGCTGTACCCCTCTGCCTCTCCACAGGGATGACTGTCAGGTAACCTTTATTCCAAGGGGATACTACTGCTTGTGCTTTCTGATACCAGTGTGTTTATCAACAATAGTTTATGACCCTTATTCTGTCACAATGATGGGTAAACCACACTGTGCCTCTGGGACTGGGAATGTGCCCACTCTGAATGCTGCAACTTTTGTGCATCTGTGGTCATGGGAGTTCTAATGCAGTTCTATGCTGCACTGTTCACTCTAAAATATTATCTATGAAGGTCTCCCAGGGACTCAGACAGACTGAGGAGGGGAAGATGTAGACACCTTTGGGCCCAATACAGCTGTGGATAACCTGGAAAGAAAGAGGGTCTTCCTTTCCTAAATTTTTACATCACAGTCCCCATTAAGTGCATGTCATAGCTCTTGTGGTAAGAGACATGAAGCCGAAGGAAGCTAAGGTGTAACTCACAGAGCAGCATCTCACCAGTGCCAGAAGCTCTCTTTGATAGTTCCACAGACTCGCTTTTGCCTGCAAGGCATTAATACTGAAATTGTTCTCTTTTTGATGTAGGCTGGTAGTGCTGCTTCTGTGCAAGCCTACCAGGTAGGTGAGAGAGATGCACGATACCTAACATGCACTTTGAGTGTTGGGGAAGGACTATTATTAACTAAAACTGCTTTGCAGTGGGAATTGGCATATTACTGAGGGTTTTTTGGTTGCCAGTTTTGCAGTTACTTACACAAAGTGGAAGCAAGTTTGGAAAAGGTTGTCACTTGCTACAATTTTCTCTCCTTAATGCTGCTGTTTTTCTCACTGGCTGACTCTTCCTGCACAAAGCCTGCTTGGTAAAACAGGTTTTACTTTTACCTTGTTGCTTAAATACAAGTTTTCCAGATGATTATGGTTGTCTCTGTTTCCTGAATTAAATCCTTATATCTTGTGTTTATTCTTGAGGATCTGCTTGCTCTGACCTGCTGAAGGTCACTACTATGTCAGACAGTTATGATCATCAGAGATGTTTATGGGAATGTGCATGGTCAGTGCAATTTAAGGACCTACTCTGCCTTCAAGTTTTTGTGTATTTTACCAGTGTGTAGATGCTGATGATACAATATTTTGTCTGTGCCTTTTTCCTTGTTCAATTCACCCAAAGTTAGTGCAGCTGATTCAGGAAATGCTCTGGAGCTTTAGCCAGCAGTCAGCCTGGTTAGATCCCTTTACTGATACATCTTCCTCCATAATAAACTTAGAAGTTACTTAACAAGGTCATTCTCTGTATAAATCTTCCACAAGGATGTTGATTTTTCTAAAATATCTAAATACATTTTATTATTAGCAGGGAAAAAGGAATATGAAAGTGGATTTTCTGTCAGTCACAGATGTGAGATAAACTCACTGATAAACAGTAAGTCTTCAGACTTACTTTTCCTAATAGAACTGAATCAAAGTATTTTTGTGATTGAAGGAAAATTGTGTTATATGCAAGTTACACAAATATAAACAATTGTATTCAGAGTATTAATTTAAGCGATATTATGCTGGTTTTTTCAAAGCTGTTTTGTGCTGTCATTAAAATTGGGAGGGGTGTAAAGAGGCAGAAAAATGGGATGTAAGTGCAAGCTTTCCTTTTCCATGAATCCCTTGTCTTCTACACAGCAGTTGAATCTGGGGATGGAGAAGGCAATGAAATCTCTCCTGAAGGCAGAGTGCTTGTGGTTCCTCAAAAAGATACTGCAATTCTACAGGTTAATTGTTTTTTTTAAAATATGTTTTGTGTAGTTCTGCACTGGTCTTAGAATTCTTTCTTCCCTGATCATTTTGTTGCATTGTGTGTTCTAGGCATGCCTTCATTAGTATTCATCTCTTTCTCTCACACTTTGAAGATTATGTGTCCTGCTTCATATCTATTCCTCAGTACATTCTCAATCTGGTGAGCACGTTTCCTTATATCCATGCTCTCATTCTGTATTCCTGGTTCCGTACCACAATTTTACTGTTGTTCCATTTCTGTTTGGACAAGGAAAAAGGGTGGGAAAAAAAAACCCAAAAGAGCCCACTGGATTTTTCCGAAACACACAGTATATTTGTATTTTATGTTGTAAGCAGTTATAATGTCCTCTAATAACAGTTCCAAGTCTTTTCTCAAGAGGTATCACACCACATGCATAATTTAAACTAAATGTTTAAATTAACTCCTTAGGGAATTATTTAGTGGATTAGGATATGATTATGTATAATTTGAGTAACATTAGTTTCTGCCTTGGAGAGGAGTTAGGGGAAGGGAAACCTGGAAATCGGAACTCAGTGGCAAGAATCCTAGGGAAATTTGGGTTGGGACAGGCCTCAGGAGGTCACTTAGTTAAATCTCCTGCTTAGAGCAGGATGAGTTACAAGGACAGGCCAGGTCACTTAGGTTTTTGTCTGGTCTTGGAACCCTCCAAGAATGGAGTCTGCACAACCTCCTCGGGCTTGACTGTCCTTTTTGTGAAGACACCTCTCAAGAAGAATCTGAATTGCTTACAGTTCCTACATGCCCAGAATTTCAGTGTGATTTCTCTTTTCATTGCCAAGGACTTCTGCCACCTGCAAAAACTGCCTGCAGATACAAATATTGTACTCTAGTACTGGTTTTCCACGTGCTTTTCATCTTCAGTGCCATTCCAAAATAGATCTGGTGATTTAAAGTGCTGTGGGGCTGTTTTAACAGAAGTAAAAGCAGGTGGGAACTGGTATAGAATTAGCTTGTCCTGTAGAAACTGAATGTGACAAAAGAACAATTATTTCTTGAATTCCTAATAGTCCTCGCATGTCAAATGTTTAGGAGCATCCCCACCTGCCCCTGCCCAACCTCCATCACGAACCCTTTATTTTGTTCTGCACAGTTTCACTCCATGCAGTCACACCTTCTAGCATTGTTGCAGGTTCTATGCCCAACTCACAGATCTGCCACCCGTTGCTCCTTCTATTGGAATTAAACTCTCCACCCAATCTTTCTCAACCAGGATCAGTTTGGCACAGAACTATTAAGATTTTATGTTTCCTTGCAGATTAGTAGTGAGGACCTCAGTCCCAATTTTTCTGTTCAGCATAACTCTCTCCTTGACTTTTTACTCTAACTGACTGTTGTAGAGTTTTTGACCCCATGTAACACTGCTGTATTGCTTTTTTCCTAAAATTTTCGTACCAAGCTGTGGCAAACCCCTTCATTTATTACTAAAAATAAAATACTGAAGCAAAAAGCATGTCCCATACATTCAGGGGATTTTTCTGTCCTCCTTGGGAGGCTTTAGTTAACCCAACTGAAATAAATAGAAAATGTTCCACCAGATCTGAATAAAACTGGATATGTTACAAGTGTCCACATTAGGTTTCTTCTACTTCTTTTAGAGGTTATTCCCTTTCTCTCCCAATAAATTCTATACATTTTTCTATATTCATCTTCTTTTAAATTCTAGAAGTGTAAAATGTGAGGAGAGACAAAGACATCACAGAGCTGTATTGTTAACATACCAACAAAATCTTAACAATATCTGAAAACACTGAAAAAATATTGCTTGTTACTGTGTTGTATTTCAGAAATAGGCATGTATCACAAATTACTGTGGCTTTGGGTCAGTTAATTTCAACTTTTGACCTTATAAGTTTGATTTAGAGAAGGAGCAGAGTAACTTCAGGCAGAGGACAGGCAATGCCGCTAGAAGGGTATTGCAAAAGCATAACACTATTGAGGAATAAAATTACACCTTTGGAGTGCAATGCCATTTATATATATACATATAAAAATTACTGACAATTACAGCGGAGGAAAACTACTCTTTTAAAAGTTACTGTTTCAGAAAATGGAACAGAAGAAAGTTATTTCTGCTTAACTAGTGTGAAGATCTGTAGTTTAAAAAACATTTATTTGTATTGCTTTATATTGTAAGATAATAAAAGTTTTCATCAACTAAGATATGTTAATATAAATTAAATTAAATTATTCTCTAGGCAGACAACAACAACGAAATCCACTTATTCTTAGTGCCATACTCACACTGTGTTTTTTAAAGGAGATAAAAGGATAGCTTTACTCTGCTTATGATGCATTATACACCTTAACTCTAACATGGAGAGGGAACATCTTTTCACATACATGCCTAAGTTTGCATGTCACATTTGCTTACAGCAGTCAAATAACAAAAGAAATTCTTCACTTTGTGAATCCAAGATTAAATTCTAAATTGCACCATCTGAGAACTAATTTTAGGATCATGATCTCCAGCTTTCAACGACCCAGGATTTCAAAAAAAAAGAAAAAAAAAGAGGTGTTTCCAGAAAGAAAATGTTACAGTTTCTGATATGATGATACAATTTCCATACTGGAAAATGTCTCTTGTCTCTTACATTGTTACCTTTTGTTGTTTTCATGTGTCTTTGGTTTAGCTGGGAGGCCTCCCTTAAGCTTTCAATTTACTGTGGATATCTCATCCTACAAATATTCAGAAGCCAGGAAAGTTTATGGGCTTCAGATTGCTAAGTGTAAGTTGGCCTACATGATGTGTCTGGTAGTATGATATCTAAAAAGTCACATTAAAATATGATCCATCAGTTTAACTAAAACGAGGTCAAAAAATAACCAGGATTATCCTTTTATATTCTTCCTGTCATTTAAGTTACAAGGCACGAAGGGTGAAACAAAGTCAGAAGTCTGTCTATACCTAGCATAATAAACATGGTTTTATATTTTGGATGCAAAGAGGAGGCACAACTCAAGGTCTTGAAGCAGATGAAAGGCAAAATTTTAGCTGACACACAAAGGTCACTTACTGTCAGTCCTATGAAGAAAAGTTCAGATTCAGAGTAACCCAGAGTCAGAGCCGGGGGGATGATACATGCACTCTGGAAATACACACCTGCACTGAAGTTATAGTGAGGATAAGAGGAACAGTGTCATCTGTATCTCACCCCAATATCTCAGGATTACTTGGTAGGAGAGCAGAGCAGGAAGGAAAATGCAGGCTACAGGGCTGGGTATTGTGACAGCAGAGAGATGGATGTTTTTAGAGAAGGAATTGCTTCTCTGAAGCCAGGGATTTGCAGCTGTAGAAAAAGACAGCTGAAAGATTCCTTCATAAGATATTAGTAGATATTTTAAGGTAGTGATTAAATGACAAAAAATCTTCCCTATAAAGAGCCATCTAAAAAAGGTCAGCAACTGGCTTTTGAAACCAGTGTTGTAAAGGAGGTATTTCCTTAAAAACATCATGGTTTTCTTTTATCTTTAGTAGACCATGAAACATCATAACTGTACTAGGAGTGTATTTACTATGGAGCTAATAACACTTAATCTAAATATCTATTACAATTAAATCAAATAGTAATAAATAAAGCTATTTTAGAGTTCTGCTAGGACTTTGCTTTCCGTTGTATGGAAAGACAAGTATCTGTCATCTACGCCTATCTATCATTTACAAAATTCTCACCCTCCCTTCCTTGCATTTAGAACCTCCAGAAAACAGAGATCACTAGAACACTGCCTCTTTGAGAGGAATTACGGAGCAAACAAGCCTGAGGATGCAACTTCTGAGAAAGGAAAAAAATAGAGGACTCACGGCCAATGTTATGGCTTGTCAAACATCTCTCCTTAGCCATACAAAGGAGCGGGGGAAAGGAACATGAACCGGGGGCAAGCACGAAAGACCACCGGTGCGGGAGAGGGCGGGGGGCGGCAGGGAAGCGGCTCTGGCTGGAGACATGCTCGGGCGACCGGAAAGGATGCAGAGAAGGAGTTTCAGGCTGGGAGCGTGGCTCGTCCCTACCCGCGGAGCGCATCTGGCTGTACCCGCCTGCAGACCCGGCCGGCGGTGTTCCCGGCCCTGTGCTCCCGGAGCGCGGAGCGCCTGCGGATGCTGCTGCTGCCCGGCCAGGCAGTGCCAAGCAGCCCAGAGCCACCGCCGCGTCCCCATCCTGCGGCCATCCCGGCGGGAAGGGACGCGGGGCGGACAGCCGGGTCGGGGCAGGGCTCGGCTTCTCGGCGGGGAAAGGCTTCAGCCGCGGAAACTCCTCCTTCTGCCGTCCCCAGCCTGCGCTGCCGCCGCAGGGGACACGGCGATGCCACACCTCACTCTCACCGTGGGCTGTGAGCTGCTGATGGCCATGCAGCCGCCTCTGCCAGCGTCCCTCGTGCTCACAGCCGCTGCTGCACCCTGGCCGTGGGGAGGGGGAAGGGAACTGGGAGCCACAGGTGGAAATGTCCAGGGCTAGTGAGCGCCAGTGAAAGTGAGAAGTTGGATTGTTCACATTTAACACCCCAAACTGCCAGGCTACAGTTTGGGGTGTTAGATGTGAAAAATCCAACTTCCTGCTACTGCTTGTAAAACAGCAGCAGTGTCTGCTTATGGTGACTAGGAAGATAAATGCTCTGGTGTTTGTGGAATGCTCTTGGTGAAAGAATGAGCACTGCATCTCTAGGTGTTGTATTCAAGGGGCTTTTTAATGTTTTGGTGTTTCCTGCCTGAGGAGTGTCCAGCTCGTGTGAAGACACTGTATATTAAAAAAAAACAACAACAAACCATCCACCAAACAAGTCCAAAAACTAAACAGAATGGATGCACAAATGAGACTAAACTGTTGGTCAGCTCTGCCAGTACTGATGATTAAAACAGATACTAATGGAATAGTGTTGAGGTAGCTCTTTGTGCCAATGACAGTGACATGCAGGAAAGCTGAACAGTCTCACAAGCAAAATACCGAAATATTTCTAAACGACTGCTTAATAATGCTTTTACAGATCTTTGTCAGTTGTATTTAGTATTCCATTAAAAATTCAAGCAAATTTTAGATTATTAGCTTTTTAGATCCACTGTAAGCCACTTTTACCTTCAGAATAAAGTAGTTTATGGCAGTAGGGTTTTTTGTGCTTCGGTATTGTTTTGTAGAACAGCACTTCAAAAATGTGCTTGTGCCAATAAACGTTTTAATGATTTCTCCTACTTATATTTCTAAGCTCCAGCAAATAAGCAACATCCTGCACTAAATTACTGTTTTGGCCAATGAAACCAAGTTTTGTTACATCTGACTAAGTCCCCAAGTTTTTGAAGATAAAGGAAGTTTTTTGAAGTTAAAGGAAACTAATGTCATATCTGACTAACTTAGCAAAAACTATTTCCAATTTACATTTATGTAAATAATTGTGCATCCAGAACTGAGGAAAAGAAAAAAGCTTTTTGTGCCTCTGCACAACAAATGCACCACAATTCATTTATGACAAAACACTGCTGGAAATTGCTGTCACGATCCTAACCAATACTACTGATATAATGTAAAATACAGTGAACAGTTCTGACTAGAAACACAAAACACAACCTCCCAGTCAAAGTCACAGGTATGAGAATGAGGTTTATTAACTTCCAGAAAAATATCTGGTTTGCATAGCAGAGATTGCTCCTTTACATAAAAGGATTACTGGTAAATTAGCATGACTCTTTCAGCTGTATCCATTCCTCATGTTCTACAGGAGCTTTAATAAATTATCCCCAGAAACTGGCTGCATCCAAGCTTGACTTAATGTTGTGCATATTTTCTCGACGTTGTTTGGTGTAAATATTTGCCTCCCCTTTTTGCAGCCGTTGCTTCAGAGCAGACTTTTGCTGCTTGGTCAGTTGTCGCTTTATCTTCTGTTTCACCAGCTCCTACAAACGAACACACAATTTGGAATCAAAACTCCTTTAAATCATTTAACATATGACATTACAACAGACCTTTTTCAGGACCAACATGAACATTCGTGATGTTCACCTTGACTGGAGAAATGATCAACAGAGTTTTTTCTTGTAAGAAAATCATTAAATGGCTCAGCTGACTGAAAAAGGAGATTCTCTGGTATGGACAAGGTCTGCATGGAGTGCTGTGTGTGTGCTACGCCCTCAGGACTCACAGCACCTAAAGGGGTATGGGCTTATCTGTGCTACTGTCTTCTGATAGTCTTAGTTATAATAAATAGCATTTTAAATAATTTTTAATTTTAAAATTAAACTTTGAGTGTGTTTCTTACAGAGATGCTAAAGGACCACACCTCTCAGTGCAGAACACAGGCCTTCCACAAAAATGTAAAAGTTGACAGTATTGTAGAATATTCCATGTCCAGCAGTAATTATTTGCTTTGCATTGTTTTGTTTTTTTTAGCACTGTGGTTATTCTGAAGTTTAGATTGCAAAAATATGTCTGATTCTAATGGAAAACAACAACTCTTTAACACAAGTGTGGCTAAGAGAAATGGGCAGTTGGTGATTTACAATTCTTCCTCCAGTTTTCCCATTTCATCAAACTGGAGTAGTCCTATGAAATTTCATCTGTTATTTGCACCTGTGCCTCATTCTAAGCTCTGTTCTCCATTGTGATGGCAGTATCTACCCCTAACAAAAACGAAGCCAGGATTTGGTAGATTGTGGCATGGTCCTAACTCAAGTTGCCACACTGATGCCAAGTACACACTTGCATACTTTTTCTTGGAAGAAAAAGAGAAATAAAATTACTTTCATCTGTTTCATGGTGGAATCCTATCTTGCTGGAAACCTGTTGGAATAAATTCTGCAAGGCAGACACCATTACGACACGTAATGAAATGTAAATTCACCAAATTCTGTTGCTGAAGCGCAGCACGTGGTGGAAACACTCACTAGTCTTCCCATCATCACAACCTACACGTGTTCCAAAATTCTTGGTGCTACGGTAGACATATCCTACACATACCTACTGCCTAGTCTGGAGTTGAAGAAAAGCACGTTAAATTCTGCTGAAAATGTCCTGATTTATGTAACCCAGAAGGTCAAATTCAAATTGCCAAAGAGATCGCTGCTGAAGGTGAGTTCACAGAATCTTTCAAAAAAGAATGTGAAGAAATCTCTAAGACAGGTGAGAAAGGCCAAATTAAAGCTAGACTCAAGTATCCACGTTCAAAATAAAAAATACTTATCATGGTTAGCAACAGAAATGGATGAGCTGCTGCTGTTAGTGCATTAACATACATTCATATAAATTAGTTACTGGGTAAATGAGAGTCGTTAAAGTTGATATGGAGCTTCAGTGAGAGTACCAAAAAAGCAAAATATGAAGGAGGGTGCTGGAAATCATTCCCTGTAAACAGTAACAGCAGTATCAATCCTATTTTTCTGTAGGAATGGAGATACAAACCGGAGAGGTAGACGGTAACAATGTTTTTAAAGATGATTAATTCCAGAGAACAATTTCAGAAACAGGTACTAGCAGCTATGTGCAATTTAAGGCGGTCTCAGGGTAAACAAGATGACAACGTAACAAAATAGTATTTACCGGAGGAATGGTTGAACAGCTCCCAACACTTCTGACTGATGTGATGCTCTTAGTCCTTGTTCTGTGCCCAGCAATGGGAACGATGCACTCTTCATCGCTGAAACACATAAATCAATGTGTTATTCCACTAGCAAGATAAACATCCTTTGCCTTCATAAGCACCGTGTTTGAGTCTTCACTTTCTGGGCTATAACTTGAAAACTCGCAACAGAACATGCAAGTGATACAAAGTGTTTCCATTTTAAATATAACACTGGTTGATCAAGACAGGCACTTTGTGAAAGGAAGAATTTGTTTCACAACAGTCACATAAATATCGAGCACAAGAAGAGAAACCTCAGGGCACTAAAACGCTTCAGATCCTGCACAATGTTTTGACAATCATTTAACTGAAACGCAAAAGCAAATGAAGAGGAGTATGAGCTTGATCTCTGTATCCACATACATGGTGGGCTGGCAAACTCAAGAATTATAATTTCACATACAAGGGGTTAGTCTGAAGGCAAGCAGGAATTTCTCAGTGTGTCAGGAAAGGATTTAAAAGCCGGAACAACACACAGTACAGTATATTTGAATAACAGACTCCAAGGAGCTTGTTGTTGATAACTTGAGCTGAGTGAGCAGTAGAACATTTGGCTTTGACACTAAGTATCTGAATTATAAACTTAAGCATCGAAGTTACTTAGAAGTAGTATTTGAACATCAAGAACTACTTCACTATCAATATTAGCTGAAATGAAGAAAAAGGGGGGAAAATCCACCACAGAAAATAGGCTGGTCTATGGAAGTGCAAGACCTGTTTTCTCATCAGATACTACAACACAGCTGGACAACCATAATACCAACAGAAAAGGTATTCACTGCAATATTTTCAAAATAAATTGAATTTTTAGTCTTCAGTTTAAACAAGGACAGCTGAAGAGCAGTCCTTCTTGAGCTACTTGAAAGATTTACATTTTTTGGGGGAAGAGCCACACTCCTAGACAGTAAATGTGAATCTTTACCTGTAATGACTGAATTCCTCATTTAAAGCTGAGTTGACCAGCTCAGGGCACTCGTCTTCGTTCTCCTTACCCTCACAGCACCCTCCTTGACCCACCAGATCTTCCACTTCAGCAGGATTTTCAGTTAATCTTTTGCCCTTAGAAGAAGTAACTGCAGAACTCTCAGCATCTTCACTGGACTTCCAAGGCACAGGTGGCCCTTCAGCTTTTTCCAAGGCAGAACTCAACTCTGCCATACTCAGTCTTTGTGTATTTTCACTGCTTTCAGCTGCATCAGCCTCTTCCTCACTGCTGCTCACAGCATCATCAGAGGCTCTGCTTTCAGAGAAATCACCCACTTCACACATAAAGTCTCCACTGTTTTCATCTTTGCTGAAGAAGCTGAGCTCCTTCTCAGCATCTCCTGCCAGTTCTAACACCTCTGTGTTGTCATCCTCGTCAGAACCTGCCGGGTAAAGCAGTTCACCATCTTCCTGCATCTCCTTTGCATAGCCACTGGCAGCAATCTCTTTATCAAGAGAACACTCTCTCCTGTGAAAGAGGAATATTTTCTTTTAATATGCTAAATTCAATAAGCCAAGTTACCAATATACTACATTTTGGATTTAAAACACTAACAAAGCTAGACTAAAATTACCCACATTATTAATAAAGAAGATATACTCTGTTGAAACACACAAAACACCACATGATGGTGCTGAGCTTTAGGTAAAATACTAACTTAGAATGTAATCCGAGAGAAGAAAACTTCTCCAGAAGAGGATTCCATCTCCATAATCTGCATTAATGGGTTTTTTTTTTACAGGAAATTGTTTTACTTTAGCAGGAATGACATTTTGGTTTAAGTTCAAATCATGATTAAGCAAACAGAATAATAAAGGATCTGCCATACAAAGGCTGATTCAAGTGGGGAACTCTTTAGGAAAAGTGCTCAGGATTAAATAAAACTGCATTTCATTGCAACACTTTCAGTCTTAAAATGAGTGAAAAATTAGTTTACTTTTTAGAAGGAAGAAAAGACATTAGGAAGAAAAGTTTAAATGTAATAATGCCTGAGGAGGCAGTTACCCTATTTACAAGCTTACTAAAAATAGTTTTAAAATGGAAACACAAATTAATCCTAAATATATTAGAATTGTTAAACAGGCTGATTCTGCATCACTGTTAAAATTTCCTGGACATTTAACATTTGGATCAAGATTTCAGACTGATCTATCTTCCTTGGTTGCAAGAAAACAAAGAAGGCAGCAGAGGATTTTAAAGCACACTTTACCTTTTGAAAACCACTTACAGTAACTTGGAAGAAAACGCAATAGAAATGACAAAAATATAACTTAAAATTGCACAGTTAGGCCCATTTTTTTTTTTTTCCTATTTCTCCCACAGGCATCTCTCACAGGCATCCATCTTTCTCAGACAACCAACACTATTGCTGTAAGTAGAAGAACCCAAATACATCTGGTCATTTCTACCTGATGTCTTTGAATGTCGGGAAGAGCTCACTCTCGTAGTTGAAGCGTTTCTTGAAGAACTCTCTAATACAGTTAACATCTCTGTCAAAATACCTGTAAAAAATACAGAATTGTGCAAACAAAAAATCAGTGAAGTCTACTGCAATGAGAAGCATTCACCCTACATGGTTTTATTTGAAAATTATTTCTATTAATGATCCCAAGTGAAAAGGCTACGAAAAGAAACTGGATGCAGATTATTTATGAGCGTTTCTTTACTGGACAATATTATCATCTCTGCAAAGCAATTAATCACATATTTATTCTGCAGAGACATTTCTACTCATTCTTTGTTTGGAACATCACCTGTGCTGCCTCACAAAAATGGCACAAAAAGATTCAGGAAAAGACTTACAGAAACAAGACATCAGCATTTGTCAGATTCACCTTGAAAACACCTTTAAACCAAAACCTACCATTCAGCATTTGCATGCGATGTTGACATCATCTGAGGGAAATCAATCAAAGTGGCATGGTCATCATTATCCAAGATGAGATTGAACTCATTGAAATCCCCATGGATCAGACCATGATTGGCAAGTTTTACAATCAGATCCATTAATTCACTGTAGACAGCAGCAGGATCTTCCATTTGGCGCACCTGGCACCTGAAAAGTTAAATAAAATAAAATATTCTGAACCTTGAAAGACTTAATGTAAAAACACAGATAAAGTATATGAAATACATCTGACAGAATGCCAGGGTATTTCAAGTCAAAAGGGCTCTCAGGTCTCTGGTCCAGCATCCTCCTGAAAGCTGAGTCAAATCTGAGACCAGAGTGCTTAGGTCTCTGTCTAGTTGCGATAGAAAACTTCCAGGGATGCAGAGAGCCTGTGAAAGCTTTCCAAGCAACCTGTGCCGCTGCCTTTCTGTCCTCAAGAGGAGAAAATACCTCCTTATACCCAGGCTAAACCTCATCTAAACTCACACTCACTGTCTCCCATAACACATTATGTAAATAATGGAACAACAAACTTTTATGTTTCTCCTGTTTTAGATAATCTTATCGTGTCAGTAGGAGCTAAGTCTTCCTGCGCTGAAATTCAAATGGCCCATGGCATTTTCTTTTACAAAATAAGGTTTTCTAGATTATATTAGGAAAAGAAGAAAAAGTAAACTTCCACTGCAGACTTCCACAACGGACTTGAAGTGTTCTGTTTACATGACGGATGTGGAATTATTTAACAAATGAAGGTGGGGAGACAGAACACAATAAAGTCTTTTCCATGTTATTCTTCAACTGTTACATTTTGGAATTAATTCCCTTTTGATTAAACTTCAGATCTTGAATACTATACAAGAGCATGGACTGGTTTGTTGTGTAACTAGACACTTGAAATCTCTGGATTTTATCTGGGTTATTGTACATTGTATGAAACAGACAGGCCTTTTGCATTCAAAACCAAACCAACCCTTCACGTACAAACCTCAATAATACTTAATGTTTCTAGAGGCTGGAAAACGCCAGCAAAATAATCTTTCTCAAAGGTGCAAAACCAGATTATACATGGTATTGTCTGTAAACAGTGCAGAAGTTCTACAACAGTGAATTACAAATTCAGCTGAATTAACAGAGCAAGAATCACAAACTAGAGCTCAGAACATGAGGGATATTATATATAATACTCTATATACAAAGTAACATATAGAATGTGCAATTTCTGTGTAGAAAACAAGGAAAAACCCTAACCCTGTTACCTTTCCTAAGGTTGTGAGGGTCTCTGTAACACAGAGAATTCAAGCTTCACTACTTACAAGGGATATCCATCAACAAGTTCCATAACAACCGCATGCCTGTTGTAGTCTATGGGCTTTGGAACAGGAAATTCTCTGTCATGCAAAGCCTGGAAAGAGACAACACATTGAAAAATTAAAATGAAATAGTTAAGAAAATATTACATTTATTGACAAACCCACACCTAAGATAAGCAGTACATATCACTGTGATAGCAGCATTTATTGCCCAAATCACATGCTTAAGAAGGAAAACAGCCTCACAGCCATTTGAACTTTCACTGCCAAGAAAAAAAATTCCTAAGTTTAGACACTGAGTGCACTGCCCACAGTTTAATTATAGTGCATCTGGAAGAAAACCACAACAGCGTGGAGAAATGACAGAACCTTATCTGGTACACTAGCCAGAGTAATCAGTAGCAGATAACTGGAAATAGGGGTTTGGGCATTAGAAAAGAATTCTACACCAAGCTGCTACCATTACACTCCTGCCTGATTAGTCAGCCTAGGCTCAGTTGCAAAGAGTATGAACAAAAAGTTCATTCTTAAATAGTAATAATCAGCATTACACCACACTTAAGATTAACCAAAGGTGGGTCATAATATTTTGAAGCTCTCCTGTTTGCCTTTTCTAGCACAAATTTAGTCATTCACTCAATCCACTCAACCTTTTTATGGGTTCATTCTTTTTTTACTCATACTGCAGTGAACCTTTCTAAGACAGAATCCGAAATTAAAGCAACATAAACACAGTTTTAGTAACTTACGTATTATACTAGTACTGCTTTTCAGCACTCAATTAATCCTGCCCCAACCCTCTGCTCAGGGAAACTGACCCCCACAATTATAACTCCTACAAGTTCTGACCACATAAGGCTTTACCAGTCGGACCACCTGGACCAAAACAGAGGTTCTAGATGGTGTTTGTTAGTACTTTCTCTCTCTGTGGAGGCCACTGAGAGAATCCATTATAGTTCTTTTTTGTAAGAACAAGAAAATCGTATTTCATGTATATATTACTCTTGAACAGCACAGAAGGAGAAAGGAAAACTAGTTTTTTATTAATAATTAGTTTTCAGCTATCATCTTTCATCACTATATAATATCTGTGGTTTTTTAAAGTAGGTAAAAAACCACAGAATTCAAGAGTAGCAGTGTATGCTTGGAAATGAAATCTTTTCTCACAGTGCAGAACTAAGTGTGCCTTTTTAGATCAAAACATCAGTTTTGATCTGAAAGATTTCCCCCAATAGCACAGCAACAAGTGAAAGCTTGGTAAAATAAAAAACAGATTAATTTTAAGAAATGACAGCTGTTTCCTAGTTTATGCAATAAATTTTAAAGGAAAAACTGCAGAACTGGTGATATATGGATCATCTATCCATAAATAATGATGTAAATTTGAAATTGTCTCATGACACCTGATTCTGTTCCATGTGATTTGCATGGCAAAGCTTAATTTTGGCACTGGGAAGTATACAAAGCACGTAGCATTGAAAGTTTCTGAAACTTTCTGAAACTTTAGGGGAAAGAAAAAATGAAGCACAAATCCTACCAGTACTGCAGACACAAACTGATCAAAAGACAGCCTGAGAGGCATCTCCCAGAGTGTCCCACCACTGCTGGCACTGTGTGTGAGTGGCCACCCACCTTCATGTAGGCAAACTCCTTCATTGCTGCTATCCGGGACAGGTACAGCCAGGACATTTTGTGCCTGTGCTTGTGGTAGTCTCGTTTGTTTTTCAGGTTGCGGAAGGAGGTTCTCCCCAGCCGGTGCAGCTTCAGTGCAAACTGTTGCTCCTCTTCATTGGCAACAATATAAATATCTACAAGATACATAACAGCACAGATCTAAGAAGTTAATGCTATCTAAGGAGCCAGCTGAAAAAGTAAAGTGAAAGTTTGTTACCTCAGTCGTCACTGTTTCTGACACACAAGTTCTACCAGAGTTAGCAAAGGCAGCTAATTATATCGTGTGTATCACAGACCTGAACATGAAGAAATTACTGTTAAAGAGTTCATGGTACACCAACAGAGGAAATGATGATGGGATCTGAAGCATCTTTCAGTGTTCTGGTGTTCTTAACCACACCCTGGAAGAGCTTCCCCTTCCTGCTGAGTGGATAGACGACTCAAGGCACCAGACTCTTTAATTTAAAGTGTTAGGAAATACCCTAAATTTAATTTCTAGCATTTGTCCCAAATAATCCCCTTCTCCAATTACAAAAGTCACATTCTGTGTCAAATTACATGAACATAAGAGGAACCAAGATAGTGTTTCAATAATTTTGAGCCTATTTTACTGTACTACCTTATTTTTACGTGGGATGAAAAAGCTGAAATTATCTTTTTGTTAAATGATTTGAAACTCTTCACAAAGCATAACACAAGCAGCACCTGTCTGCGAAGTACCTTTTAAAATGATGAACTAAGAAACAGACAAAATGGGCAAAGTGCAATTACACTGTTGTGCAAAAATACTCAAATGTGGTCAGAAGCCTCACACAGCACTTGAACGTGCTATGTTCAAATACATCTTGGTGTTTGACATGAACTGATCTGCCTATCCGGAGGAAAACTCCCCTAGTTTCTAGCAAAATATTTGCAATATTACAGATGTGTTTGATTAAAAAAATTATTTAAAAAGTTATTTTAGTTTACCTGATTCTTTGCCAACACCCATCTGGTTTCCCACAGAGTTGATGACTTGTCGGGACGAGAGAGTTTTGAGAGCCAGGTAATCATATCCTGCATTAGTTAACCGATAACCCTGGACAGCTGCCAAAAAAATAAAATACATTTCACTCCTTATTATCAATACATCATATTTAAAATAAGCCTCAATTTAGCCTTCTTTATTGTTTCTTGAAGTACATAACAACCATGTAATATTTCACCCCTTGACTCTTACCAGCCCAATTTGACTGAACGGTGGAGATGTTTAAATTGGATTGGAGCAACCCTCAATCCTCTGAAGAGCTGGGACAAATGGAAGAGGTATTTCCCAAAGACTTCCCTGCTGTGTTTGCAGGGCCAGATCCAACTAAAAGGCTGAAGGGAATGGGGAAAGGCCTGCACAACTTTGTCACATGGCAGATAATAAAAACTGCTTTAGGACCTGTGCCTGAGGCAGTGAAATGTCCAAGGATTGTGCAGTCTGTTCCTCAGCTGCAAGGATATCACTCATTGGGTTGATTCCTACATGTACTTGAACATTGCTTAAAGTGATGATTCTTTTTACCTTATTCTGAGCAAAAAAGATAGTTAACTGTTCATCTTTTTTCTGCCTGTCACCTCTACAGGTACAAATAGACACAGAAGACACAGCTTTTGGTGCTGTACAAACCCACATTCCCAGGCTAAGTCCAAGAAAAGGCAAAGCAAACACTGTGGTCACTTCTACATTCCAACCTGCTGGGCAGGTACCACTGTGAGGCACTGGGGACAGGATGAGAAAGGGAGTCCAACACAAAATTCAAACTCACTTTTAGTTCGTTCGTAAGCCAGAAGTTTGTGCTTCGCCAACTCCCTCAAAATTTTATTACAGCCACCGTGTTTAAGGCTGGCAATGGAAGCAATTAAGCTAGCAGGAACTATTTCATGGTTCTTCATGCCCATTTCCACCTAAAAGAGTGATTAAAACCAAATTTGTTAGCCCTGTGTCCAACAATGAAATATCAGATCCTGCTCAAGAGTAAAACCCCTTTTCAATAATGCAATTTTTCAAAACTATAGATTTTGAGACTTAGTCTCCTAAGTCTTAAGACTTAACAAACGTTTCAATTTGCCTCACTGCTCCTTGGCAGCTTATGTACAACAACCCACGCTGGGAAGTTCTTAAGTGCCAGCCACAACATGAGTGGCTGATTAGATTTCAGTCCCAGTCACGGGGAGGAGCTGAGAGAGCGGAGACGCCGGTGATGCAGCCTCACCGTGATGGGCCTGCGACCATACGGGCATCCCCAGGGACCACCCGAGCATCTCCATCGACCCCACGGGCATCCCCAGGGACCCTCCTGGGCATCCCCAGAGAACCCCCGAGCGTCCCCAGGGACCCCCTGCCCGTCCCGATTCCCCCCAGCCGGGCGGCCGAAGGAAACACCGGCCCGAGCCGGGCCCTCCCCAGCAGGACAGGCCAGCGCGGGGCCCCAGGGGAGGCAGCGGCACCACAGGAGGGTCGCTCCCGCCGCCGGCTGTGACACCGCCCGCCCTGGCCCGGCCCGGCCCGGCCCCGCTGCCCGTGCCCGCTCACCGCGGTCAGCACTCTGAAGTGCTCCCGGGACAGGTACCGCAGCATCACCACGTTCAGCTTCCCCATGGCCGCGGCGGCAGAGGAGCAGGAGCGGGAAAAAGAGGAAAAGGAGGAAAAATATCCGGAAAAGAACGAGGAGGCAGGCGAGGAGAAGGAGAGCGGGCTGCACATGCGCAGCAGCGCCCTGGGTAGGTCCTGGCAGCTGCGTGCCCTCCTGCTCTCCGCCGGGTCCCGGTGCGCTCCCGGTGCCCTCTGCCCGTCACAGAGCAGGGACCAGAACGGGAAAGCACCGAGATTCTGCTCGGAGCTCGGCGGAACCCCCCTTCATCCCTCCCTCTCTCCCTGCCGCAGGGGATTTGTTTGTCCCTCCCGTGCAGCTGCCAGGACCCGTTCCCCTGAGGAGTCATTCCTTCTCGTCACGTGACGCTGTGGGACAATGTGGTGTGAGGGAATGGCGGGGTGAGTCCGGCTGGAAAAGAGCTCTCTTCTCGGTGATGCAAACACCTATAAACACAAATCCAGACGTTTTGGCAAGCTAATGTGGAGGAAAAGCTCTCTGGTCTTCATTTACACTTTATAGCAAATATTTCACAAGGAGAAAGTGAAAAATGTTGAAATGCCACCAGTTCGACCCCTGTAAAAGCAAGTTCTGAATGCCAAAACGTCAACACTTGATGCAGTTTCCTTCACTAGAACTGCATCAGGCATATTTTTTTCTCTTCCTTATTTTTTTCCTTCCTTTTCCCCACTGTCTATTTTAGGTATGAAAATAAAAAGGCAAGGTAATTCCAATTTCTCTCAGCCAGCCATCCGTGTTCAGCTGTCTGTTCAGCTATTCTGAAAAAAGAAAAAAACAAAAAAACAAAAACAAACAAAAACAATCCAAAGAGCAGAAGACAGCCACATCAGGTGCACATATTGTGAACAAAGATCCGCATTTATTATCTGTGATCTCTCAGTCTTACGTCCCTTGTAGACTATATATTTGCTTGTTATAATTTCCATCTTTTATTGTGGTTTGTAAGTCTTAGAGAATCTATAATTGTTACAGATGACAGGCAAAATTAACTTTATCTGTCTTTGTTTTTATCTGCCTGCTAATGCCATGGTCAGTACATTCAGATGAGTCCATTTCATGGACACACAATAGGAAATAGGCTGAACTGCATCCTCTAAAACACTTCGGTTTTGGCCCAATTCCTCATCAGGCTGACACAAAACAACCATTCACCTTTTCCAGGCCCATTTAGTAGCAAATGAAGACCATTTTTTTCTACCTTTTTTTTTTCTTTTTTTTTCATTTTTTC
>VWZT01000035.1:0-34777 GCA_013397055.1 Pachycephala philippinensis
GTTCAGCACAAATCCAAAATACAACCCATACCAGCCACTGTGGTAAAAATTAACTCTTCTCCAGCCATAACCAGCACAGCTGGTTACTTTGTCATAAAAGGAAATCAGCTTTGACAAGCAGGACTTGTCCCTCATAAAGCTGTGCTGGCTGTGACCAATGACTGTGTTGTCTGTCCTTCTGGTATTTTTCAGCACCTCCCAGAATAACGCTAACAGTCACGGCAGTGAGACTGACAGGCCTGAAGTTTCCAGGCTCATCCTTCTTGCCCATTTTGAAGACTGGGACAATGTTAGCCGGCTTTCAGTCAGCTGGGACCTCTCCAGATTCCCAAGACCATTCAAAAATCATTGACAGAAGCCTCACAGTGATATCAGCTAGCTTTTTGAGGATTCTCAATCATTCCCATCAAGTCTCATAGACTTATAGTGATCCAGCTGGACCAGCAGATCCCTCACAATTTCAGGTTTAACTGTCAGCTTATCATTCTCATAGCCGTGTTTCTCCAGCTCAGAGCACTTAGCCCCTTAGCCCCTTATCAGTACCGAAGACAGAGATCAAGTTACCAACCTCATCTTGCACTACGTTTTGCAATTAATGTATTCCAAATACCCTTTTCATTGTCCCTACAGTTCTGGCCCTTCAAATCCAGTTGATCCATCAGACATCTTGCTGCCCATGTAACTTTATTTGGACTTGTGGGGGTGCAGTGTATCAACTTACTGATGAAGGGAAAACTTTTTGAATTCTATGCTGAAGTAATTCAATTATGACTTTTATCCTCTCACAGGCACAACAGACTATGAGGTTGTATGGATGGTAGCAAGCAGCACGTTGCTTACATTTCAAGTGCTCAACTTTCATCTAAACATTGCTTCCAATTTTTTTTTTTAATCACATTGTCACAAAAGTATCTTCTTCAAGAGAAAAATCAGAAAAAGTTGTATTATTTTAGCTGTTAAATAAAAACCCAAAACAACAAACATCCCATCCCTACCCCCAGAATCAGAACTTCTCTTCACTATTGCAAACATCTTTTATATATCAACAAGTGCCCTTGGGCTTTGTTATTCCTGAAGTTTTGCTGCAATCATCAGCTGGTGAATGTTGCAGTTGAAAGAAAAGGAAGGGAAAATGTGACCATCCACTGAGCTGGTCAGTGGCATTGAAGTACCTCATATCAGCCCTTTGTAACCCCATTCACAAGGGGGTTTGCACCCCATACAGGTAATCTGGCAGCTCCTAGACTGTCATGGGGCAGCTGTGCTGCCTGCAGCTGCCACCATGCCTCTCTCCACAACCACTTGCCTTAGGCAGGTTGGCAGTCTGCTGCAATTTCCTAGGGAACGTATGTGAGTGAAAGGAAATGCCAATTATCAGCTATTCATATGACAGCAGAACCTGAATGGAATTTCATGGGACAAATGAAAGAGCACTTCTCCCACCTAGGAGCCTCTGTCAGCTCAAGCCATGAAGATTTTAGAGCTATGAGAATTCTTTGAAGCGGATGGAGAATTCTTTAAAGATGGAGCTCCTGCTTCCCCTGTAGTATTAGGTTTATATATCACCATTCATAATGTTATTCTGGGCATAGTAATGGCCCAGGAAAGGCCAAACCTTTTTTCCTTTGCCACTTCTTGCTATGGCATTTTACCCCTTTCAGCTCCAAGTGTTAGCACATCTATTCAGCTTCTAACTAGGATTGCACAATTTAATTCTTCTCCTCTGGGCTACACAGATGACATGCTTCATATAACTGCAGCTTTAAGCATATACATCTTCATAATATATTTGTAACTCATGCTTCACATGAGCTGAGTACCAGCACTTTTGATGTTTCAAGATGCATTTGGGCGTTCACCAGGGATCATTTCCCCAGCATGCTGGAAGAGCACTCCATGAACCTCCTGCCGTGTTTCTCCAGTTGAAACCAATGTTACTGCTGTTACAGAAGAGTTATGCTGCTGTTAACCATAACGACTCAGTACATTACAGTGGATTTTGCTTTTCCTCCAAGTTCTGTTCACAGACTGTCATGTAGCTAAAAAAGCCTCCCTCAGTCTGGTTTTCTGGCTGGTTTGCTGTGCTCCTCAGTTGGATTTTCATCTAGTCCTTAACAGGTAAGATTACACAGGATTTTATTGCATTAGGCCAGGGTTAATAGAGAAAAGAGTTTGTAACTTAATTAGTTTTTCACATGGCAAATTTGATTGTGTGTAGGTTTGTAAAAGTTTGGTATTGGGACCTTACCCTGTAACGTGATGGGTCTTCTGCATCCCAAGCACTTTCCAAAGAACAACAGTGGGCTTTCCTCAACAACAGGATGTGAAAGGCTAAGGTGATACAGCTTTCAGATTTCATTGAATATGGTATGACTTCATAGAACTTTATAATTCTCACTCAGAAGGAATTTTTTTTTGCTTATTTGTCACTGTCCCTAAGGTTATAAAATTTATTATTGCTATTTATTCTTATATGTTCTCTATATTTTACTTAAATTCACACATAAAGAGCCCATCCATATATGGTTTCACATTCTCCCACTTGACTATTCAAAGCAGTTTTGAGCAGAGTAGAACTTTTGGGTGCCTTATTTCTTTTTTTTAATATACTTTTCCAAGAGATATGCCTAGTGTTTTAAAAGACTCTAATAAATGAAAGTGCTATTGCAGCCTACTGCATTCCTCTTAAAAAAACCAGATTTTTTTTTCTTGCTTCCACCATAAAATATTTGTAATCCTGAGATATTTTCCATATAAAAATGCCAAAACATGGTCATTATGACTGATATGGAAGGGTAATAGCTAAAAGCTGTTTCCATACTATTTTTTTCCTAACAAAAATTGAAAATTTGAAGAGATCAAATTAATTTCTTGAAAATTTGAAGTCAGGAGCAGTAGCAATAGTCAGGCCAGGTCCTCTAGCATGGAGCTGGGAATCAGACTTTTGCCTCTGCAGATGTCCAAAGGCATCTTTGCAGTCTCAGCCCTGGAGGAAGGCCAGAATTAGTGTGGAAAAATTATGTTTCACAGTTCCGCAAGCTAGGATTTGCCTCACAGTTCACACCACTTCTCATAACTGACACAACAAAACACATGCTTACAGTATTGAATGGGCTGTACCCTAGTGTGATTTTCTTTGAGTTAGCTGTTGTTTGCATCATTTACCAAAAGACAGCATTTTTCATCACCATTGAAATAAAGGTTCAGCACTATTTCACCACCAACCTGTCTGCAAAGAACAGGTAGCATGAGTAGCTTCAGGTTACAGTAGCCTCTACAGGATTAGGAACTTCCAAAATGCAGCAGACTCTTAAAAATATAGTTTAAAAAAATATATATTCCAAGTATTAGTCAACAACTTTACAGGAAGACATGAAATGGGGTCTAAGGTAGTAACAGCCTGAACTATAAAATATTAGTCAAGAACTAACATAGCCATTAATACTCTTAACACAGAGCAATTTCACAGCCTCATTTACTAACTGGAATCTAGAATGTCTAGTTGGTAATTGTGCATTTTATTCATCTCGGTAAATTCCATTTAGTGTTTTTGAGCAGTTTCCTAGCATAAATGCATTGAATGTTGCTAAATGAGAATAATAGCTTTTACATGTGATGTATGTTATATATATGTTTAGCTGAAGGTGTTTCAACTCCTGGCAGTCTTTTTTATAATGCACACTTTTTTATTTTCATTGAATTTTTTTCCCCTCCCACTGGTAACATTTTTTTATTATATATTTATTATATATGATTCATAAATAGGGGTTTATCATGTTTATAGTCTTCTTTAGCTCACTTTACATTGTTTTAACTAAAGGCAAGCTTAGGGATAAAACATTTTCAGGTGAGCTAGAACCTAGATAAATAATTAGAACTGTTGTACGTTTATGCATTTCTTAAATTTACACCTGACTATATTTGCTTAAAACTGATGCAAAATTGAAGTGTTGTGCACTGGCCTGGTATTTTATAATGCTCCTTTGGAGCATTTTCAGAATTACAACCAGAGGTTTACTTCAATCTCTCCTAAGTTCCTTCATGATAGTTCCTGTAATTTTTAAGTAAAATCTTAATAAAGACTGAAATTGTTAAATTAGGTATATACTGCTGGAGAGCTTTCAAATACTGTGGCCTTAAACAGCTGAAGTATGACAGTCAAATCAGTGTGTGACTGCATGAGAGGGTTTTTTAGCCCGTAATTTTGTGACTAGTCAGTCAGTACTCAAAAATAAATGACTGATTAACTGACATCATAAAGAATCATCTTCATTTATCTTTTGTGTCATGTACCCTGCTTTCCTACAGACAAAATAAGTGAGAAGGGCAGAAGCACAGAATCATATAATTGTGCCTCTCTAAGTCTTTTACAGAGCAGCATGGGAATGCCAACACGACAGTGAGTCTCGGCAGTGGTGAGTAGGGAATGAACAAATAACCCAAGCCTTGTCTGTGGCAGACAGAGGAAGAGAGGTTCCTATTGCCAGTGCCCTAAGAGGAGGAGGAGGAATACAAAAATTCCTGTTTGTGCTAGCTCATACCAGTCCCAACACTGCATACCTTTTCATGCAAGCATGACACCAGCCTAGACCTTGTCCCTGACATCATCCCCAGAGACTCTGTCCTTGAGGATTCACCTTATTGCCAAAGGAAGCTCAATTAAGCTGCAAACAGAGGAAGGAGGACTCCAGAAGTGAAAAAGATGAGCACCTGAATTGGGAGGTTCAGCTGTGAATCAAGAGGAAATACAGATGCTGAGAAATACAAGACAGAATCCCAGAAAAATATCCACACACACACATATATATTTTATAAGCACTTGGTGTCATATTTTAAACCACGAGACAAGCAACAAAAATAAAACTGGTTTGTGAATCCCACTGGCATATGTTTGAGTTGATCTGTATCCCTCATTCCAGGTTTTCCACTTATGAAAAAGGCTCTTATTCTAACTTCCATGGAATATTTAACATATACTCTGATGTTTTGAAAGAGCAGGTCTTTCAAAACGAGCCATAACTGTTAGAAAATTATTTCATTATATCTCATGCACTTTTTAGAAACTGTTACTAAAAGTGTAAAAAAATGTGGGGAAAAGTTAAAGTGTAAGGTACTTAACTTGTTGTTGTATCCCTTCCGTTTTTGCAAATCTCTGTCTCTCAGAATGTGGCACAGCAAATATGTCTGCCTTCTCACACCTCTGTGAGCTTCCAACACTCACTGCAGTTAGAAAAGATCCCTTTATGTTCCGAAATCTGCTAAGAAGAATGGAAGCTGATCTAATACTGGACATATATTTATGAACACAAGCTATGGCTAGATGTGAAACTTACATCCTTCTGCAATAAATGGCTGCTTTTTAAACAACCTGATGTCATGAGAGCATATGCCTCTTGTGTTATTTAATGACCTGTGACAAAAAGTTAGGCATGGGAAAATATTCTTCTTAGGAGACATGAGGTGTGGTTGATGAAACGTAACGTGAAAAAAGCTGTAATGGTCAGGGATGAATTTGCCGGAGGCAGGAGGAGATAGGAAGACCTCACCACTGACATTTTATTTTATCGGAGAAGTCTACACAGTCTGATTTCTTTCTTCAGACCAAGCTAAGAATGGCCTGGTAGCTCAGTTCTCGTTTTCGTCTCAAGATTGTTGTACAACAAAATGAGACTGTTCACTCCTAATAAATTTCACCTGTTTTGCTCCCAGGGTGAACAGTCCCATTTTTCATTTACTGTCACGCACTAATAAAAGTTGAATGATATTTGTAATACCTTATTTTCTTTCAGTCGAGGGATAGAAGCTATGATTTAATTTTAATCTTCCAGTTTTCCACTTCAGGATACAGTTTCCATCTTTGTTTCACTTCAAAAAGTAATCTTATTATTTGCATACAGAGCGTATATTATTATGAAGTTTTTATCTCTGAAATCTGCAACATTTTATTACTCCACTAGGGACAGGTGTTGATGATGTATTTCTTTCTTCTATGCAGCAATCCGTTATAGGGGGTGTTATTCCTGCATTAGGAATTACCATTGATAAAATACACAAAACTCACATGAACTGGGCACTGAAATTTTTGAATGGAAAATGTCAGCCTATGTAGCTTGGACCTATTTTGTTTTTTTATTTAAATCTTGTGATTTTTCTTTACTTTGTAGTAACTGCATGGTCAGGTCCTGTCCAGAAAAAATCTGTGCTTTAGAAAAGAAACCATGCTAAGGTACAGTAGGAGCTCTTCAAACTTCAGACAAAGCTTCAGACCTTGCCAACCACAAGTCAATATATGCGGGCAGACACACAGGGAAACCAAAAAATTGATTGTCGACTGTGCTGATAGATCTCATTTATTACTTTTTCTGTGGTTAAGGGAAGTTTCTTGTTTTTTTAATAACCACAGCAATTAATTTGGAATTCAAAATACCACTGGAATAAAAAACCATAACCAAGAGAAAAAGCATACTGTTTCTCTCAACCGAGATGGTGTTTCTTCTATATTATGCTTGACAGTAGTTTATATCCTTTGCCAGACTGCTGCCAAAAATCTTTTTAGACCTTTCCACTTTTCATTGTTGGAAGAGATCATAAGTGTTGGATAGAAAAAAGAAAATTTCCCATATGCCTCATAGTCTTTAATTTAGGAAAATTCAAGTTCTGACTCTATTTTTGCAATGTTTACTGTCTTGATCAAGCAATCCTACCAGGTTCCAAGATGTGAACACCCCATATCATTATTCAGGATTACACAAGTTGGGGAAGGTTTTTTTGTTTTTATTCATTTTTAGCTATTTGGCCTCAAATCGATAGTGCTACAGATAGCATAAGGGAGATAATTTGTTTAAATGGAAGTTGAAGAGATAGAGTGAAGGAATAGCAACTGGTTTCTTTTGCAGAACAGAAAGAGGGCAATGTATTTTTTCAGTTAATAAAATTCTTTTTAATACTTAAGGTAAAATAATGTTAACAGAAAGACTGGACAATCATCCCTAGAAAGAAGGAGGTTCTTTTCTACTTTGCAGAAAATTACTGTTTACCCATGACAGCTAGCCCCTCTGTTACTTTACAGGATATTAATAGTTTACCACCACTTGTGGGTTTTCTTAATTAACAGTTGATGCTTTTTTAGTACATGGCCTTAAAGAAAGGATTCCTTTTCTCAAGAAAAGAGAAACTCTCTCTTCTCTGTTATACTAACCTGTAACATGTGTTACATGTTAAAATGCAGTAAAATACCTATGTACAGGCAAATGTACATAATTATTTAACACCTTGCACATTTCTTCAATAAAAAAAGTCATCCATGCAAGAGCTCAAAACCCTGTCACCCTTGGGGCAAGAGCATTTCAGTCAAATGAATGTTTATGTAATGGTAATATAAAAGAGGTTGTGTGTCTGTGCATATTCATCTAGCTCTCTAAGCAGCCCATATTGGTATGAAATTCAGATAAATTTTGTCTCTTTTACTTAAGAGTTCCTTCATTTTTTCTTGAAGGATTTTGTCACTAACCCGCTTTCACCTGTGACAGCCACAGGTAAATCTCAGATTAAAATTTATGTTCCAATCTAAAATGGATCCTTTCAATATAGCCTGAAGCCGCTTAGGTTATGAATTTTGTGGTGTGTTAGGATACTCTTCAGTGATAAGAAAAGAGCAGAGATTATATATGTTCCAAGCTGTGTGTATGTTCTCTCAAACAGCTGAGAGAAACCGTCTCTAAAGAAATGTTTCAATTTTTTTTTTTTTTCTCATGAATTGATAGTGGTGTATTTCTTTCTTACCAAGGTGACAGCATGTATGAGATGTAAAGACTAGTTTGCTCAGGCAATTACCCCTTGTTGATAGCCGATTACTTCCTCTGTCAAACTTGAAAATAACTTGTTGGTATGTAAGTTACTGCTGTTCTGGGGATGCAGTAGTATAGTCTCCTGTCTCCTTTATGAGCACATTTATTTTAATCAGTAGAGTTTGGGATGGCTCTTTTTATGCACCCTCTTGTAACATAACAAAGGAGAGTGTATTTGCACACAAAGGAGACAAAAGATTTGATAGATTGCAGAAGAGCATGCCTTATGGGGGAAATCATATCCCATGCTCTTTTTCCATGCAAAGAATGTAACGTTCATTTTCTACAGCAGTGGCCCAAATTATTTCTCTGAATAAATGTTTCATCTCAGTCAGTTACAAACAGTATCACTTATACTTGAGAACAGTGTCTGAGAAAGCAGTGATCACATACAATTGGACTATGGAATTGTGCCACAGGAAATTAAGATTTGATTTCTTTGGGGCTCATTGCTTATTTTTGTTTCTTTCTTTCTTTTCTTTCATGTGGTGTTTTTGTCCCTGTTGTTGGGGGGGGCGTACTTTAAAAGCTTTAAAATAAAACATGCATTTTGTGGAGTATCTAATGAATGGGATATTTTGCAGAAAAGATCAGTTAGCATAAATGAAAAAATACCTTTCAAACAAAATGCTTATTGTGCCCTTTCACACGAAAACAGAAATTAAAGTGAAAATTACCCCACTCCCCAGCTGGACAACTTTTTAAATGTAGAAATATTTAAAATTTTCTTCTACTATCTTAAGTTTGGAATTCATTTTGCTGAAGTATATGGAGCCATTTCCATGGCAAATTACTATTTTAGCTGTGTGGGAGACACCGGCCTAAATAAGAAATAAAATTTTACTTCATAATAGTTTGCATATTTTGAGTTGATATAAAATTATAACATCATTGATTGAAAACTACCATGTTACATAGTTAAATGCATTAATTACCAAAAATATTGCCATAGAAGCATATTTTCACTTCCTGCTTAAAAATTAAGAGCCTTCCTTGATGCATGTTAATAGGCTACATCAAAATTAATGGTACTTTTGTCAACATTACAGCTTTTTAGAATAGCAAATAAGTGTTATCACACACCCTATGGGGCAATTGTGCCTAAATATTGTTTTTAGTAACCTCACTATGTCTGTGGACACTTAACCTTTTTGCATATGTGTCAACTGACTTGTATTCTCTTTCCTCAGTGCTGTCATCACTTCTACTGGTATTGCTTTTCATGCTGTTAAACAAAATCAAAATTTTTCTGCACAGCATGCTTAGAAAACAAGTGCTAAATTAGACTTTGCAACCATGTTCCTCCACACTTTGTTGAAGTTTGCTCTGACTTTAGCCTCTTTTGTTTGCAGAAGTTACATTTATTTTCCAGTGATATGTGGTATTCTTCTGAGATGTATTGTAGTTGATCTGTGATTCAATAGTCATATGCTGTACATTGGAGATACGATAGTTCCCATGATTTTTCTTTTTCTTCCTAATGCTGCTGATGCATGTCCTCCATTACTGGTTTGTCCTGATTGTGAGGAGAAAGAAATTACAACTGTGAGTACCTCTATTTATATCTCTCCTTGTCAATAAGAATACTAGCTATTTCCCTGTATCAAAATGACCTGTTCATATTTGTTGATTCTATGCAATGTCAGCTGCTTAATTTAATTAAAAGGTTCTGCATCTTTTCCTATAATTCACATGTACAGGTATCACAAACAATTTCTGATGAAAAGTTATAGCAAGATTTTTTTCAGATTCAAAAAACTGCATACATTTTTTCTAATATTTCTCTGCATTTTAACTTTTTGGTCTATTCTAGAACAGTCATGCAGAAGTGACAAAATATCCGAAGACAAGGATCCTTCATGCTTGCAGCTTAATCAAACCTGGAAAGTAACTGAAATACACATGCAAAATTGTTATCATTCTTTGGCACATTGTTAAGAATAAAGAAATTTGAACCAACTACAGAAATCTTTACAAAATCATCTAATGTCAATTCGATATTTGATATACGTGAGACCCGGAGAGTTCAAAATAGCAAAAATTTCTTGCATTTATGTGTGTACAAGGTGTACAAGGAAGGCATTAGAAGAAAAAGCCAGTCCTCATGGACACTATTTCTGAAATATTAAAATGAAAACCAGGTAAGTCCTATGAAAGGAAACAAAGTTTCTTGCTGCAACAGGAATAGCACTGACATGGCAGCTCACATCTGAAAGGCAAGTTGGTATCAGGCTGAAACTGAGGAAGACTAGATTTTGAAGAAAAGTGGTTGCCAAGTATGATTGATGTTCCCCTCACAGTGAGGGCAATTTGTGATGATAAACCACTAAAACCATTTATCACATTAAAATCCTTATGAATTTGAATACAAGCGCTGGAATCTTCCAGCGTAAGTTCTGCTTGAGAAGGACTTGATGCACTCTTGTGGAAGGAAGACTGTCTCACCAAGGACACTAAAGTTGCAACTGCAGACTTGAAACAGACAAATATCAGAAAAACAGAACTGTTGATATGTTTTAATTTTTAAAGGTTATTTTCCAAGTCTATTATAGGCCGTATATTCCATTTTTGTGTAAAATCCCATGGGAAGGTAAACACAGGCACTGTGTACTTTTGCAACTCTTAAAAAGTTGACACATCATTCCCTTTGGGTCAGAAGGCTCATGTCTCTGGAAAGCAGACAGATAACATTTTTAATATAATATGGTGTCCCAATTAACTCAGCTGATCCCTCTTTGTTCATTCAGTTGCACTCAATTCAATTGGCATGGACAACTTCCAGCCCAGTGGTGAGATCTCACCTTGCAATCTTTTTGCCCTCCCTGACTTGTTCAAAGCCTTTGAGAGAGATGGAAGCCACAGATGGGAACTTCTGCTCAGCAGAACAGTGGTGGCTTACAGTGGAGATCACATAAGATGTTGGCAGCATTATGCTACGGAAGCATGACACAGCGAACAGATGAACTTCACCGTTTTTCACGGCTTTTCCAGTACCACGTCTACTTGAGCGAAGCAAAACTTCCATATAATCAGCTATCCAGAATCTATCATTTGTCACACACTGAACAAAGCCCTCCTTCAATGGTGGGAACCAGTTGTTCTGAATACAAAAGGCCTTTTTCATGTCCTCCTGTGTAAGGATAGGTTTGTGTGTCTTTAAATTGCTTATTAGTCCTCTAGATGCTCATTCAGTGCTATAGGCAAGAAACAGACAGAATATGAGACTAACTAAGGACTGAACATTTGTGAATAACCTACCAAAGATATTTGTTTGAAACTTTCTCCATTGATATGGTTGTCTTGCATTCACTAAAGCTATAAAAAACGCAACTTTGCTATACTAATGCATATTGAGTAAGACAATCACCTTGTCTTCTTTCAGTTAAAAGACTGAATAGATCTCCCTTGCATCAACTACAAATATTTTTGTGTGTGTGTATAATAGTCCTATGAGTAACAATGTAATACAGGATATGGTTACACTTCACATAATATTTTAAATACTATTTTTGCACCTCTGTGTCGCTGTTGCCCTTCGAGTGGCAGCTCAGGCTCACTCTGCAGCGACAGTAGGGTTAGTTGTCTCCTGCTGGCTTCAGAGAGCTCCATGGTAAAACCGCACTCCGGGCGGATGCCAGCCACAGCAGGGCAGAGCAAAAGAAGGCAAAGGAGGACTTAGAAGTGCTTCCTAGCTGCTTTATTACGGGAGAGGGAGAACAGCAGTGTTGCAGCTTAGAAAGCAGGGATCTAAATCAGAGAACAAGGGGTGTGGAGTAACTTTTAAAACCTCGGGTAAGGGGAGGGTCCAGGGCAACACAGCTAATGGGACAAGACTAGGGAGGAGGGCCCAGGAATACATCAACAAATCGGGATAACTTGGGGGAGGTAACCGGGGATACAGACCAATCANTCCAACACGTCTGTGTGATACTTTAGTACAGTTCTGTACCCTGGAGGATCTCAGTCACTGGGAAACAAATAAAAGCAACAAAATAAAAAGTCTCTAAATGTCTGAGAGTTTTATAAATCAGTGATGGGTTTTACACTTTCCTACTACGTGCCAGACCAGCACGAGAGTCTGCAAGGAAGTCAGCAAAACTGCAAATAGATGATGAATATGCCTCTGGCAAGGCAGTTAGGTCTGGGGTGGGTGATAGATTCAATGTAATCACAATGTCTGAAAGAAGAACTCTTTTTCTTTTCCTTGGAAACACAGCCTATACAGAAGAGACTCAAATCCTCTTCTGTGGTTTTCACCAGTCAAATATCTACGAACCAGATTGTTTCCAAGCAAAAATTTTATTAGCTTGGTCTCCAATATGGGAGCACCTTCCTACACTATGAATATTGCTACTGACGGCATAGATAATTGAAGCACAGGAGAAGCTTCCATTTCATGTGCAAGGAAGTGTTTAACCTCAAAGTGTCATGTACACTTCATTTACATAGGGAGAAGATGAGTGTATATTTCAGTATACTCAAACCAGCAACCTCTAGTTATCACTGAGAGGAAAACATTAAAGCTTGTCCACTTTGCATTTGTGTTTGCAAAGTTTTGTCTTCTGTCAATAGCCCATTTGTACTCTGCAAGCATTCAGCAACATCAGACCCTGGTCACTTTGAATGGACGGAGCTTATAAAATTTTTCCATGAGTTCCTCAGAGAAAGCTAAATGCATTTGCTGAGCTCCTGAGGACTCCAGAGAGCCTACTTCACCCTTCTCTTGAAATTAGCATGGAGGTAGGATTTTCATGCTTTTAAGAATTTTCATCAAGGGTGTAAATATGTAAAAAACATTTCTCATGGTCTCCCTCCATTCCTTATGAATACAGTGGTTTAAAGGGATAATACGCCATACATGAATAGGATTTTTAGTGCCTACTACTATTACCTGTGGCTCAGGTTCTTCAAAGACTCAATTGACTGTTTAATTATTGCTCGTAAAACTTTCACAGATAAGTGTGTCCCAGTGTTTGAAGCTGACACAGAAAACTCACTTCTCCTCATAAGTACCACTGTACATTGGACTGAGACAACACTAAATGGAATTTTGTTCCTCTGCTACTGATCTGCTGCATGGTCCTCTTCCAGCTACTTTGGTCTTCTGTGTGCCACACCAATCTAGACCAGAAAGCTACTATAACAGCTGCAGCAATATTTTTGCTAGGTGTTGTTTTAGATTTTCCAACCTATGATCGTGAAACCACAAAGCAAGTAAGTCTTGCAAGATTTTTTAGTGTGTTTGGTGCAATTATGACTACAGAATCATACGTTGTTTTCAAATATTGTATCCAAGATTGCACATTAATATAAAACAAAAATGCAGCATGCATATTTTATACATGCTCATTTATGTATATGTACAGATATCAACCTATTTATTTATGTAGCTATATACATGCAATTAGTGCCACTAAATTGGAGATTCAACTAACTGTATAATACATCAGATATTAAAGGAAATAGCGTACTACTCTGTGTAGTCTTTCCCATTCAAAACAAGCCTCATGAAGAAGGCAATACTTAACTAATTAATGGTGGTTTGTCCTTGTTGACAGTTTTAACCTACAGCATTGTCTTCAGCAATGTACCAAGACCAGAAAGATATTGACAGATGCATTGTGACAATCCCAGTGCAAATCATATAACAGTCATCCTAACAGTAATTTTGCCAAAGCAAAGCTAATGCTTCTAAATAATAGCTAAGCAAAGCCATTATAGCACATTACTAGCAGGTATGGAGGGCTCCTATGGCTCGTTTATAACAATGCAAAGCTGCAGAGCTGTTATCTTTATCAGGACTATTTTCTCTTGTTTGTGATTTGTGACACCAGCAAACAAAACAACCTTGGCACCAGCAGCAGTTCGGGATCAATGTGGGTGTTAATGACATTGTGAGTAGATAAATACAAGGGCAGGAATCCAAATCCCACAACAGCCCTCTTGCAGTTAATGCCATCTCTGCAAATGGCATATTCTTGGAGCGAGTCCAGGAGCTGTGGTCACAAGATGAACTTTCCCTGACTTTGCGATACATTAACATCCAGCACACCCTGGCATCCGCAATCCTTGCTTATGAATCACTCAGAGGCCCCTACATGAATTTTCCAAATAAGTGTCAGCAAACATGTTCTGTACTAAAGAGTACAATTGTTTAACACTTTGTCAAGCAGTTACCATGGGTTGTATCAACACATGAGGATGTGTATTTTATAATTCGGTTGGAATGGATTTTTGACCGATGCACCAATGAACAGTTGCAGACTGAGTAGTATTTGCTTTCTGAAAGGCAGTATGATATCACAAGGTCAGTTTACTGTAATTTTTTTCCTTAATAAAAAACAAAAATAACTTAAGGGGCACTTAACATATTTTGACAAGGTGACCCACAATTTTCCATTAGTGCTGTGTTTGTCTAAGCCCCTCTGGATTGATATGCATGGACCATGTAGTCATTCACTGATGTCTCACTTGGGGGTGGGAAATAAGAAGGCAAGTGGGACTACTCCAAGGTCTTTCACAGAGAGACTGCATCTAGCTATTGATTAAACATTTGGATAGTTAATCAACACAGCTAAGCCCTTTTGATCTGCCATGTGCTATATAAAAAATATTTTATAAAAAAGAAGGAGCCATGAGGAGACAATTTTTATTTTTAAATTCAACATAAAAATATACCATAGTAGAAAATAAGGACAGTGAAAATAGACTTGGTCCCTGATTCAAATACTGAACCACAATACAGTCTTGAGATGTTAGGTGATGGCTGTGCTATGCTAACTCCATGAAGTTTTAGCTGGAGCAATAATGGACTACATGTTCACTGAAAAAGGCCGTATTTTCACTTTTTTTTCATGCACTGGAGAGAAGCAATGCTAAATTCCCAGTTCTTCAGTTGTTGAAGATTTTATTCAGATTCTCAATTCTACCACATCTATGGGATCGTATAGTTTTGAAAGTGTTGGGAGAGACCACCTGTAATGTGTAGAACTCATGAAATTATATCAGAATTGCTTTGTTTTTTCATTAGTTCTTGCCAGGATACCAGTGAAAGAAACACAAAACAAACACCAAACACCTGGAATGCTGCAGCAGTTATTTCACTCTATCTCTACTGTACTAACGTTCCCCTGCACCGTGCACTTGACATGCACAACCACCAAAGTTACCAGAATCAGAGAGGTGTTATTCTTGTCTTTAGTAATGTCTCAAAATTGCACTGACTTCAAAGGGTCCAGAGAATTTACACCAGCTGGAGATAAGACAAGAAGGGCTTTTGGTACCTGGGAGAACCTGCAAAGCATTCTCCATATTTGTTACTGGCTCCCTGCAAGACGAGAATCAGCAGAGGCTAACACCAGCTGGTGAATAGCCTTGCTCAGAGGGAGGATCACAGGTCCCTTTCCTACCTATGTGGTGTTTATAGCATCACATCTGTGAATCCAGTCATTGTATTAAAGATATGTTACAATTCTAAATGCCAGCTTCTATTTCTCATTAACCATCATTTCGAAACAGTTTATAACTCTGCAAATACACTCTGCTCCAGGTACACATTCAGGGGTTCATTTCTTCGCACCCATGAAGATCGCCTTTAGTTTGAATACAGAGGATGCAGCACCAGAGGCTCTGTAAATTGACATGACTGAAAGGAAGGTTAATAGAGTAAGGCAACAGAGCAAAATTTCAAAATAAATAAGTAAAGGTATGGCTACAAGTCTATTTAAACTGTTTTAACTGATAGACTGACTAAAATGTCTCACATAATATATTAAGCACTAGTATATTAAGTCTCACACATAATATATTAAGCACTTTGCACTCTGCAAAGTGTCTTATAATGCAGTAGTTCAATTAGTGCACTAATAATTTGCATAGAAAGGTACTTGGGAAAGATGGAGTAAGAAAATAGCTGTTTCATTACTGTGGTTTGTCTATAGCAGTACTGTTTGGGCAGTGTAACTAAATTGTATGCCATAGACAAATTAAACAAAAATAGTCTTGGGCTGTAATTTTCTCTCCTTAGTGTAGTGGTGGCCGTGCATCTGCACAGCACACCTCTCCTCCATTATTCCCATAGTAGTGAATTTCATTGAAAAACCATGACAAATTATTTATAGCACCCACAGATAAAATTGAAAAAAAATTAGTAACTATGCTGTGTAAATTATAATTACAGTTGTAACTGGTTAAAATGAATGTGTAATAAAAATCTGAAAGGATGTGTAAACAGAAAGTGAGTTTCAGTTTTGAATCAATAGCTGATGATGCATTCATCATTCTCTTTCCCTTTTTTCTTCTAATTATACATAGCAAAGAATCATCTAATATTAATAAAATATAAATAATGCAATTTTTTTTTAAGTTGGAATCTTTTTTATGATTGGATTAAGAGAAAATATCTCACTAATATATGTTTGCAATTTTAATGTTTGTTAACTCTAATTCCTTACTCAAAAGTTTAAGGCTTGACATTCTTCATTGTCACAGGCAAGTATAACTGAAAACAAGGAAAAAAAAATCACATTTTCATTTATGGGCTCTGGCTGCTCATAAAGCAGTAATTCACCAGAAACAGATGCTAATTTTTTTCCCCTCATCCAAAGATCCACCCATTCTTTCTAAAAGCAATCAAGTTTGGAAAGTAACCACTCGCCAATGGCTCCATTTCACAGCTTAACTGTGAATGGAAACGACCACAAGTTTTGGAGTGGAGATGGGCCATGTCATCAGCAACTGGAGGAGAACAACCTTTCTACTAGGCGTGACCCATCACGGCTTTCTGGAGGCCTTTGGGGGCTCTGGACCTTCTCAGAAAGATGACATGACCTAATGCACCTGGCTGGGTGCACCAATGTCCCAACAGCAATCTATCACAAAATTAAGCATTACTTTTCTATTTTTAGGCCCACTATTTCACAGCACCTGTTGCTAGTGTTGTGGAAACACCACATCAGAGGTCAAAACTAGAGTGTGCTGGAGGAAGTACACCTGCACACAGAAAAGACAAGCTAACTATGTTGCCATGGAATTACAAACTTAGCATATGTTAAGAAAGAAAAAGGAAATTAAGAAAGGGAGAGGAGGTAACTGCCAGTTATCTTTGAGGGGAAAAAAGTAATATTTTTAGCACTATAAACACAGTCTCAGCCTAATGGCATGTGTAGCAATATCATTTCTACAGCTGCTTTTTGGCAACTTGTTCCAAAGTTTTCCTTGTGAGTAATTTGTGTGTGTGAATGTGCAGTCAACTAAACCCTGAGTGTGTGATTGCAAAATTGTCTGTATGGCAATGTATAAAAAATTAATCATTTAAATACCTTTTGTGAAAAATACCATCATTGTTATTGAGCACTAGGAAGCTATTTGTATGACCATGTTTTAAATTGGTAAGTCATTGATTTCTATTTAATGTTCTTTGTCACTCTCTATGAAGTAAAGGAGTTTTATATGGTTCCAGAAGTGGAAAGATTTACATAATAACCATTAAAGAAATATACGAATGTCAGTTTAGAGAGTGGTATTCAAACATTTGTCTTTTGGTGGTTTTTTCCCTAAAATGAAATTTTATTAACTCAGCTAGTGATATTATTATCAGCTAGTGATATGAGAATGTTATTCAGCCTTTGAATATCTTTCATTTTATCACTTTTAATACATCTTTAATATTTAACATTCATCCTCTTATAGACAGAGATCGTGAGATGCATGCGTGGTTTCCACACAGTTTTAAAGTTCAATGCACAGTCACAATTCTGAGGGGAGATTTCACACGTTTATGAAAAACAAGGCATTTTTGCAGTAAAGTTACAAAGTGTGAAAGAATTCTTGTTTTATCTGCCTTACTTATCATGTTTATGAGTTATTTTGCCTGGAAGTAAATTGACAAGTTGTCAATGAACAATAGACACTGCTTCAGCTAGGCTTTTCACAGGTTCTGATGCCTTTGGGCAAAAGGGCTAAATCTGTAGTTTGCAATCTAGCATATGGAGTACTGAAAAAAGTGTCAATGGGGTGAGAGACATTTACTGAGAAATTCATATGGCTGCTGATCTCTAACCAATTCATTTGGTCTGGGGTTTATGAATTCATATATAAGTGCTCTACCCTTGCAGTTAGATTTCAATTTACATGTAATGACCCAATTCCATTTATTTCTGCTGTACTGCTGATCTGCTCCAAATAAATACTTTATTTTCACCACAAGCAATGGCACCTGCATCTCTAATAATAAGGCTCTCTTTAGAACAGTCTCATACAGAGTTTCTCCATATTCCAGCTTTTTGTTACAAGAACTGCACTATAATCCTCTAATTAACACAATTCTTGATATCTTTATCCCTGCCCTCATTATAAGCGCACCCTCTTAAGGTGTCGAGCATGTTGTACACTTTACAATAAGATTATTTTCAATTCACGTATTGTAGAAATACATGAATTGTATATCATTCTCATTTCCTTTACGTGATGCTGTATTTGTCAAGAGACCTTAATGCACAGGGGTGAAAAAGTGTGGTGTCCAAAGACTATCTATTTTCCAAATACTCTATTAAAAAAATTGTATGTAGTAAAACAATGAAGGGAGAGCGCAGAATTTCTCTCTTTTTGGGGTAAGGAACTTATCTTGCCATTAATATCTGCCTTCTCTTTACCTTTCTGATTACTGAAGCCATTAAAAGGCAGAACTCACAAAATGCACTGTTTCCCTGTCCAGAGATAAAGTCACATTACTTTAGACATTTGTTACCCATGCACTCAACAATGTATTTTTTAAATAAGCTGTAAGAAATGCTGAACTGTTTTGCTAGGAAGTGTTTACACATTTATGTAGTTTAGGAGCATTCTAGTTGGCAATTAGCATAAGAAATAATACTCTGAGCTGTGAAAGTGATGATAAATGAATGACAAAAGGACACTAAATTAGACTGGTTATCACACTTAATTAAGGGACAACTGTGGTACTTGCTTGATGTCAGTATCTTACATCTGACAAAAAAGGGCGAGTAGCCTATTTTTGTTATTATCACAGCCAAAGGAAGTACAACTCAAACAAGGAAGAATATGAATTATAAATACATCATATCATGTTATGCACTAGTCAACCTGAGGAAAATAATGAATGCATTATAGTTTAATGACTTACAAACTCTTCAGTTATTAATGATCATAAAGACTATTTTGGCTACTGTATCGAAATATTATTTAGATTTTAATTATCTGTATGCAGCAATGAAGCGTGTTTTCCAGGATTCACAATTTGCATGCCAGTTTTGACTTATAGAGAAACAGAGAGATTATGACCAACTCTATTCTTAAATGAGTTACTTAAATTCAAGAAAGTGAAAAAAAAAAATTATCATAAGAAAAATTCCAGAAAAACTTTTGCTGGAGGTTGCCTATCTTCTGCCAGCTACAACGACAATGTATTTCTGAAGCTGTAATAGTGCAGAATACCAGGCTACCTTTCAAGCAGTCTGTCTCTTCACTCTGCCCTTTCACTTTTGTGAAGATCATACTGATCATAAAATAAGGCACCATATTTCTTCCAAAAAATATTGAATCACCCTCAGTAAAAGAGAATAAAGGAAACATAAAACCTCATTTTCAAAATTTGGCTAGATTTAAAGTAGATGGCTATCCTTAAAGTACATGGATGTGTACAGTAGTTGCTGTGAATGCCCTCGTTGTTTCTGTGGATTAAAAGCCATATTTTGCCCTTCAATTTCTTTTGCTCTGCTGTGGCAGTGCTGAGTATTCCTGAAAACAAAACAAAACCAAAAAATAAAAGTAAAGAAAGTTTTTAAGAGAGTTTTTTAAGAGACTTTAAGAGAGGAAAACACCAAATTTGTAAAGAGCAAAAGTCTGAGGTGGTCAGTGTAATTACCTTTCATGCTACCCAAGCTCTGAGCCATGACTGCAGTCCTGCTTGTTCATGAAGGGCTGAGAGAGAGAGAGAGAGCAAGGCTTAGAACCTGACAGGGACCAGCTAAAGGAAGGAAACCCCACTGAGGGTCTGACATGCCATATCTCGAGAGCCGGAGGACCCCAAGGGTTTTCCTGCTCCACCAACACAATTATCTCATGGGAAGACAGCCTCTCCCAGTACTGGGAGAGTGTTGCTCCCACAAGAAGCAATAAATTGAAGCTAGGTGTCTAAGCAGCTACTAGAAAGCTAGCATATCAGGTTCCCCCTGCCTCATTTTTCATTCAAGAGCTCCATCTCTTCCATCTATTCGGGATGAAACTTTGCAACGGATGTAATTTGCAGCTTGGTGCAATTATGCAAAGTAAGGTTTTTTATGATTTTGCAGCAACCTACTAGCTGCAGAAATTTAGGAAATGCTTCTTATGTGTTATCTACTAGTAACCAAATTTATCTAATGTGTTATCTATTAATAACCAGCATTAATAACCAAATTGATTCAACTTTAATTAATTCGTGCTTGGGACTTCATACCTTGGTTTCCTGTAGAAGCTCAGTAGTAGCGACCAAAACATTGTAAAACATAAACTGAGTAGGTGGAAAGTTTTGTGGAAAAGTACTCAGTTGGCCAGGCTTACACAGCCATGTCTGAAGGAAAGTGCAGGGGTAAGACTGAGCTGTACATGACAGTTCCCGAGTTCAGCACTGAGCCTCAACAGGACCTGGAAGTCCTCAGCAGCCAACCAGGCAAGGAGGGGGTTGTTCCAGGAGCAACCCAGGGTGATTTAAATAGCTCCAGGGAGCACAAGCAACTTGGAGCGCAGTGAACCCACCATCAACACCTCCTCTGCTAAGAGGAGGAGAAGGGTAGTTGTTGTAGGAGACTCCCATCTGAGGGAAACAGAGGGCCTGCTGTGCAAACCGGACCCAGCGCACAAGGAAGTCTGCTGTTTCCAAGGGGAGTGGATAAAGGACGTTTCTGGAAAACTCTCCAGCCTAGTAAAGCCCTCTGATTACTGTCTGCTACTGGTTGTTTAAACTGGCAGCAACAAAATAACAAATAGAGGCTAGGGCAATCAGAAGAGATGCCAGAGCTCTGGGATGGTTGGTAGAGAGATCAGGAGCACAAGTGGTGATTTCCTCAATTCTTTCAGTGACAACAAATAATATAAAAAGGAATAGGCAGGTCCATAAGGTCAATGGGTAGCTCCGAGGTTGGTGTCAGAGGAAAAATTCGAGATTTGTTGACCATGGGAGGATCTACTCCACATATGGTCTACTGACACCTGACAGGATGCACCTATCTCAGAGGGGAAAAAGAGCTCTAGCACAGGAAGTAGCTGGGCTTGTTGACAGACGATGGTGTTGTGCAGGGCTTGGAGCTGGACTCAGTGATCCTTGTAGGTCACTTCCAGCTTAGCTTATTCTGTGATTCTGTGACTTTTTTTTCATACAGACAATACTTTAAAATACTGAGGTTTTCTTTTCCCCTTATAAATCAAACCAGAAATGCTTCCTAAGCTGCAAGTATTCTCACTGCCATGATACATTCTGTAAAAAACATGGAAAAATAATTATTTCCTGGCATAGAACAGTATGTACCTACAGAGAGAAAAAATAAAATTAGTAAAGCACTAATAATCTCTTAAACTGGATTCTTGCAGATTAAATGGAAAATAGTTATGCTCTTGCCACATATCTGCCCCATCCTTTCCCTGTATCAACTCAAACCCACCAGAAAGATCTGCCTTGTTACAGTTGTTTTCTTATGCCTTGACTAAGTTTTCCTTAATTATTTCTCCAATTCTGTCAGCAGTGTTGTTGCCCCACTAGTTTAAAGGTTAAACAAAGCACCAAATCTGTCAAAGTGAGTAAAACCAACTGGTGAAGTGCTATCAGAAAGCAATCAGTGCTAATAGGTACATAATGGCTAACAGTGAGCTGTTTGCACTGAGATACATCACCCAGACAGAAAACAGAGCTCGATGAAACCACACTTAAAGAAAACATAGAGTAACACAGCAAGCTTATAGCTGAAAACGACAGCATAGGGCTCTGAGTCCACAAACTCTTTTAAAAACAGGACATACTCCAGTTACTAGGGCTTTGCCGTATCTCAAGTTCATCACAGGACTTTTCTTCCATTGTGTATTTGACACACTAGTTTAAGAAAACAAAAAAAAACATTGGAAAAATTTCCTTGGGAAATTGGATAAAAGGGCTGATGTCAACAATTTTAAGGCATTCAACCTTTGCCTGCATTTTTCTAAAATAGTTTGAAGAAGCTGGCAAATGTGTTTTGTAATTCCCTTTTCTTCTTCTTCTTCTTCTTCTTCTTCTTCTTCTTCTTCTTCTTCGTCTTCTTCTTCTTCTTCCTCCACTTCTTCCTCTGAAGATAAACTGTGTAGCTCATTAGCATTTCCTTTGAATCATAGGCAAAATATAATTTTTGGCTGTAGTTTCCTTTTTTTTTAGTTCATTGTCACTCAAAGATATATTGTAAGGAGTGCTTGTAAAGATAAGTTTTCAGCACTCAGAGTCTGATGCTTCAAGAAGATGAGGCTTGTAAGGTATTCAGTATCATTAACTCAATGAAATCGCAAAATTAGCAGCTCAGTTCTATGCATAAATGGGCACATGGTTTGTTCTGTGGTAGGACTTAATCTCTCTTTGAATTCATCTAAGACCGTATAGGACAGTAGTATCTCTCTACACATAACAGACATTTCTTCCCAAATTGGATGGAGCGAAAGCACAAGCTAAAACTTTCCTTTTGCAGCTTAGATTCATACTACATGCTACCAATAAACATATTACTCCAAAACCTTGGCCGTCTTCCAGGGGACATATTTTTGTATGGATCAACTATTTTCCAAGAAATGTAGAGCATCTTTTACATAAAATAGGAATATTTCTGTGTTCACTTTGTGCATTTAGAATGATCTGTTAAGAAACTGTCATTTCTTATTCCTCATCCCTCCAAAAATAGTGAACAAAATAATTTTTAGAAATTAATCTCTTTTATGAAATATCTGCCACTCCTGCTCCGGAATGTAAACAGAATTGTTGAACTATTTCTGGGGTATATTCCTTATAACTCTGATGGAGAATTCTCTGGCTCACTAGTACTTTTTAAGAAGTTATGTGGGCTATTTCATCTTTAGTAAAAAATGCTAACATATAATGGCAACTGAAATAATAACAGAGAACTGACTTTTATTGAGTTTCTGTATATTGATAATGTAAAGCTTCAAACACCATTTGAATAGTTTGTTCTACTCCTACTACCCCAAGGAAACCATTCGAATAAGATGTAATTTTGGAGAATTTTTTTATCATGACACAGACTTTCCGGTTAGAGAATGTAGATGTTGTCATACCAGATTACATGAGAGGTTTATTTAGCCGTGTTTTCTGTCCATCAGAGTGACATCACTTATCGATGATGTGAAGAAGATGCAAGAATTCAGCTACAGAGACTCACCTGTAGTGCTGGTCCCTGACTCAAGTGTAAAAAATGCCAGATTTTCAAAAATATCTTCAGGTTTTTAATCATTGCTTTGGCCAATTTTGATGCCCACTTAAATTTTTACTACCTTGAGTTGTTTGCTTCAAATTTTGTTGATTTCACTAAATGCTGCTGTGTTTCCTTGCAGACAGATAGAAACAAAAAATCCCAAGTTACCTTCCCTTTAATAGAATAATTAAAAATTGGGTTATGCTCACTAAGCTTTTCTGAACACTTCTAAAGTTTTCTCATCTCCTGCATGAACATTTTCTTACTGTTATCCCTTTTTTGAGACTATGTATGACACTCCTAATCATATTGCATCACTGATGTATGGAGTAGTTTGTGGTAGTAAGAATTAAATAGCTATTTGGAAACTATAAAAAAAATACGGAATATGAAAAAACACTATTTTTAAAAATCTTAGTATTTCTAGATATTGCCTGCTTTTCAAAGGTACCTGTTTTCTGGTGGGTTACCCATATAAAGGGATTAAACTGTAAGAGTTGAAACTGCTGGGGAAAAAAACTTTCTAAAAATGTGCCACTTCATTTACATTTTCAAGGTGATGCTTAGTTATCTTTCCGTATGTCACAATTCGAAAAAAAAAGAAAAACAACAACAAAAATCCTAAACAAACAAACCAACAAAAAGCCCTAGTGTTGAGAGTACCAAAAAACAGCTTTAAAGATCTCCCTTAGACCGAATCACAACATTCCTATGAACACTGTGTTATCAAAGATTTAGGACAGAGCATCACGGCTAAATGATATCATAAAGAAAATTTAAAATAACAGAAAGATATCTCCGAATTTTAACCTGGCTTTGAGCCAGTCTTCAATTTCCAAAATATATCAAGGATTTCTTAAGGCAGGAGCAATCAGGATCTTGTTTGACCTCCTTAAAAAGAATAGCTTCACACCACTGAGCTTAATACTGATTCAGAAGAAATTTGAATGAATGCCATTATTTTTCCCTTGGCTGTAGAAAGAATAGAGCTGATGGTATTCAACTGATGAGATCTGTTGAAAGCACAGCACAATATGACTGAACATTTCTGGAAAAAACTTTTACAGCTGAGGCAGCAATAACTGATAATAGTCACAAATTGGAAGTATTCATATGGAAAGAGATATTTGAAAATAAGTACTTTTAAAAAATTTAGATAGATCTGTAAAGTACGCTTTTATTTTGGGAGTTTCTTCTACTTAAAAATGACACTTTTCACGTATGACATTATCTGTATATCATTTGTACTGAGTGTGCATGAATATCTCCTTATACAAAAAGAAAAAAGTTTCTTTCTTCAGAATGCTGATGCCAAATTGAAGTAAAATGAATGCATTCTATTACTGAGTTTAAATTCTTGAAAGTTGCTGTTTAAAATGGAAATACTAAAACTCTCAAATGAACACAAAATGTTATTATCCTTCATGACAAAATTATTTACCCATCTGCTCAGCATTTCAGATTTTCTCCAGATCGAGACAAAAGTTTAAAAGTCAGGTAAAAAAACAAAAATTGTCCAGCTTCAAAAGGCTATAAATAGGCATTGTGAGTTTAGCAACTGTAGCAAAGCTCAACTGGAGAGTTGTATAATAAACAATTAACCACTGTGAATAACAGTGTGAATTTTTCAAGTCCTACTGTAAAAATTCACTATAAAAAAAAATTTAAATTAATGACTTGAGTTTCTCTTTGTTGGATGAAATAACCATGCAGCACTACATTTGATCATCAAATTATTTCTTAATACCCCTAATAGCTAAATAGATATTATCATTTTAAAATCTCAGTGAAAAAAAAGTTTCCTAAACTACTTTGAATACCTAAATTCTTCTACAACTCTTGTTTACCAGTTATTCAATTCTTAAGGTATTTGCATTTCATTAAGTGTTTTGCTAAACTCAGGAGAAGGCCATGTAGAAATATGGAAATTGGTTTTGATTCCCTGTCCTTTTCACAGATCCCTAAATCTTTTTTTCTGTTATACATGTGTTCTTATGAACTATTTACAGAGAATCTTTTCAAATTCCGTGTGGCAAAGTAAAAACCTTTTTTTTTTTCTTTTTCATTCTTTATCTTCAATGTGCATTTATTTATCCATTTGTGCTCAATTTACATTTAGACCACTGATTCATAGTGTGTATTTTTTTGCTTAAATCATCTTAGTATTCAGTTCACGGGTATAAATAACCATTTTCTGTGGATAATTAAAGATTGACAAAGCATATTTGTATAAATTACAGTATTACAAGACAAAATATGTAAGTTTATATGTATGTGCAAACGTTTATAAGCATAAAACCAAAACATTTCATTTAACTTTTAAATTATAATTGCTTTCTTTTCTTTTTAGAGTGAAAAAGTCACTAACTCAAGATGGCCAAGAACAACAGATACTAGTCAAAGCTCTATCTACCTTCTCTTGATTTTCTTATCTTTGGCACCATCTATGAGGTTTATTACTGAATAATAATTCTGCAAGGATTCTTTGTTAGTCATGGACTGTGTCACTTGACCTTGAGTGAATTCTGTGCTGTCTAAAAATAGAGTGTAGTATGTTCCACAGGTCATGCAGGATGGTCACCTTGTGACTGGTTGTTATAAATAAGGGCTTTGGGGTCAAATCTGTCTTTTCTTTGAAGAGGTTAGAAGGTTTCACCCAGAAAGCAACATCAGCCCCGAGTCTAGAAAGCCAGTTCCCAAAAGGATTCTTTGGGCAAGCACCTCTAAATAGCTAAGAGTGAGACAAATGGCATGGCAAATGTCAGCTTACATAAACCCAAATGAGAAAAGATGAGAAAATTGTGCCCTTTCCACAAGGACAGAATCTAACCGCTCTCAAATCATTTAAAAGAAAAGTATAAGAAAACAAAAACACATTCAAAAAAAGAGAAAAGTTTACATATTATACTTGTATTGTTGTGCACCAGTATACATTCTACCCTGGCTTTTCATGATGTGGTCATTACATACTTTGGATAGAAAAGTATCTGTCATCTGCAAGTTTCATCTTGTTAATTCAAACTACTTTTAAATTTCCTTTCAACTTCAAAGCACAGTTTGAATGAGGGGAATTTAATTTCTCTGTCTCTGATGCTATTCGGTTCCCAGAGCTATTCAGTTCCTCCTCCTCATTCAATAAATGCAGCAGTGAGATATCCAAGTTATTAAAAAGAAAAACAAATGCAGAAACTCATAAGAAACCATTCAAGGTGGCTTTGGATTAAATTTGACCTTTAAAATCGAAGCCTGTACCCAAAGCCAAAAAACCAAGAGCTTGCTCATTCCTGGTCAAAACTTGCAACACAGCTAAGAGGGTAGTTCAATCCATCACGGTGATCTACTTTCACCATGATGAAGATTGAACAGCAGAATCTGTTTATGGTTTAATGTAAGAAGGAGGGCAGCAGTTCAGGTTTTACAGAAGCAGTGGTGGTCAATGAGCTGTTAAACTAATGATTGTGCTATAGTCAGAAGTGGATATTTTTCCAACCTGCACAACAGAGACACTGCACATAAATCCTGTAAAGACACTTTAAAAGGTCCTTAAACACAGTGGAGTTAGTATAAATATTTTAATCATTTATATGCATTGTTGAGTTTCAGTTAGATGTCAACCTACAGCAGCTTTTACCTAGCACATTATTAGTTTGAGTACTTGAAGGGACATTAAATAAACACCAGTGCGACTGTTAGGTGAGGCTGAAGGCTACTGATATTGAGGACAAATATTCAGAATCTGTTGGTATTTTTCTGGTGAATGTATGATGTTCACATCTGGTTTGCTAGTTTGCACAACTCTTTTGTTGTGCAAAGTTCATCGCGTAAGTTTCTGGGGGAGTAACAACTGATGTTAGGGGATCAAATCTAATGGACTGTATAACAAAGCATACACGATCTGTATGTGTTCAAAGGGAAGAGATAAAAAATATAAGAACTAGGGAAAACTGAGATGAATCTTCTAAAACCTTATGCATTAGACATCTATTTTCATGACAAACTAGAATGATATCAATAATGTAAGAATACAATACTTCCTGGAAAAGAAGTTACCTGAGGTCAGAACATCTCCAAGAAAGGCACAAAGCAGGTGTCTTCAAAATGAGTGCTTCCAGGTCACCAGACTCCTGCAAACACAATCTTGTTTGGTTTGAGATGAGCACAGACCTAGAACCACTTCAGTCGAGACTGACTTAATTTTAGAGCTGATTGGAGCCCTCATGGGGAAGAAAAGAAAAGAATAAATGCAGAGCACACCCTCTTCCCTTGAAGAAAGATAGAAAACTCAACTTTGTGTTGTAAAGAAGGGAATAACATAGATGATGAGAAACAAAATACAGTCCCACAAGGACTTTGCTAACAGCACAGTAAATTCACAATACATAGGGTTAGTAAACTATCTGAAAGGAGAGAAGCAAAACATTAAACTAAAACCCCCACATTTTCCTGTCTGTGTTTGGGAAATACTGTTTCTCTCAGCTGCATTTCAGCCCAGCTCATGGCTATAAAAACTGCCCTGAAAGGAGAAAAACTGTGAGTTGCCAAAAACAAAACGAACCTGAGTCACACGGGATCACTGTCAAGAGAGCAGAAACTCAGACTGAAACTCTGGTTTAGGGATTTTTTTTTCATTTTTCTGCATGTTTTTGTCCAGGCTTGAGTGATGAGTCATTCACCAAAATTGTTCAAGTAAAAAGCTATGTGAAAACCCAATCTCAAGAGAGTTGAATTTTTGATAACAAGGATATTGGACATCATAGCAAAACACAATTTCAATTTTCTACATTGGACTTCTGCAATAGACAGTTACAGGTCCAGCGTTTGAGTTTCACATGAGGGTATAAACACCCTGCCCTTCCTGAGAGACTAATTTTCTGGTGACAGGCTGTAGTCCTAGTACATAAAACTACTGTCAGCTACTTCTTCTAAAACATTGTGTCTAAGTTTATAGTTAGTAATAATAGTATGATTAATAGAACTGGCATGTTATCATTTCTTGTTAGATATTGGGTCTTTCACTTGTTCACTGTTAGAAATAACAAAATGAAACTTCTATCAGCTTCAGCATCAAGATTTGTCTTCAAAAGCCCTTGGTTTTATACGGCACAAAAATCAATTTCTGAAACAGAATGGAAACAAATCAGCATTTCAGTGGGAGGGTGGGTGGATTTTTTTAAATTTAAATCACAACCAACCAATCCTATTAAATAAGTCAGTGTAGGTTAGAAGACAGTCTTTTTTCTCAGTGTTCTCCATACACCTTCTATAATATTGTACTCATATAGGACCCTTTTTATAAGAAAATTATTCACATGAGAAATAAGAAAAACAAGGTAACAGATTATCAAAAGTATTTATACCAAGGGACTAAGCAGAGGATGAAAAGCTGTTTTACCCTTCAGTTTGTCTTTGCAAGAAAGGCAGCCTGGCAGTTGGTTAAATGCAGAGGGGTTTATGACACTATACTGTATTCACTGCAGAAAGGCAATGGCTTGAGAATAAGAATGGGGATCAGCGCTGAGATTTTTTCTGAAGGACTGCAAGGAAATGACCTCACTTTACAAACTCTGGGAGATATAAATTCTTTCTACTGCTTTCGTAAGCGTCAGTTTGTTTTACAAAGAACAGATTCAAATGCTGTTTCTTTCTGTTGTGTATTTTTCTTCAAGCATTTGCAAGTTACAGACAGAGCTTGCCAAATTTGCTGCTTCTCCTGGTTCTGGCCAGGATGAGGTTAATTTTTGCCTCAGCCAGGAGAGACTCAGCCAGACCCTGGGGTTATTCTATACTACCTCACAGCATGCACAGGGTGATAGGGACATTTTCCCAGTCTGCAATGTGCAGTCGGGTGATACCAGGTGACCACATGGTGAGCAATTGCAGGTGAATAATTTGCTTATCTTGCACATTCTGCTATTACTATTGATGTTACCAGTAGTTTTTCTTATCTTATTGCTGTTTACAGTAAACTGTTCTTATCTCAACCCATGATCTTTACTTTTACATGCCTCCAATTCTCCTCTCCATTCCAACACAGTTGGAGAGGGAAAGTGAGCGAGCAGCACATGGTCTGGGATGTTTCAGTGGGAAAAATATGTTGGGGAGTACCATTCCTAAACCATGACACTGCTGAATCCCCAAAGTTGTACTCTTGCATTTCCTTCAGAAAACTTCCCAAAGGAAAAATTCCTTCAAAATTTTCAGACTATATAATTCAAAAACTGAATTTAGTTTCCAAAGCTGTACTTCACAGTGATCACTACAGCCTAGCAGCACTCCACACGAATTGGGATATCTCACCCATTGTCTTGGGTTACAATGTAAGGTATAGCCAAAAGTATGTATTCTACTACCATCTACATGAGCTGGTGGGACGGTGTTCTTTATCTTCTCCATGCCTCAGCCCTGATAACTCCCTCTGGGGAAGCAGCAGCCACTCTGAGGGGGCCATCTCTGCTAATGGGCCATCAAGGTCTCCCAGCATGCCTCATAGAATTACATTATCCCATTGTGAGATGCCCCACCCTGAGGGGAGGAACTGAACATTCTTACCTGTACATAATCTGGAGCTTGGGACACCACGATACCATTACCACTGGATTGCCAGTGGAGAGCTCTTGATAACCACCACTGGATCTCCAGAGAAGGACCAGACGGTTGTACAGGATCATCAGTTCAACAGGACCACATCCATCACTTCAGTCGGACTGCTACTACCACCCTGACCAACAGGTGTCAGGATGTATTCTGGTTTTGTTAGTATAAGCCAGTGTTTCTGTGCTATTGTCTTTATTGCAATTTTTCATATTAAATTGTACTTCTGACCTGGAATCTCTCGCAACATATTTGTGTGGAGTTAGTTCCTCCCACTGGTTTGCCTTCAAACCAGTACACCCATTCAACGGCTTGTTCCCTGGGATGAGATCCAGCCACGGGCCACAACAAACAGGACCACCAGGCACTCATGCCCTGCCACAGATTTTGCCAGGATAAAGGAATGACCCTAAGAAAGGGCTGAATTTCATCAACCTCTTTCCAGATCCTAAAAACTAAGGCTGGTAAGAACAAGTAATCCATCATCTTAATGAACAACAGGAAATAAATACAATTTCCTGAAGAAATTAATTGCTTTATGGCTTACTGGTAGAGTACCCTGAAGCCTCCTTAGGCATTTTGAGCCAAATTCTAGGGAATCCTGTGAATTTTACTTGTGAAACTGCCATACTGCATGCAAGCTCTTCTTCTTGTCCTGTTCCACCTTCACTGCCCCCAAAAAGAGAGAGTTATCAGTCGTTGTTTGTTTATCAGGGAAGCAGGAATCAAATTACATTAAAGAGTAAACAAATAACATTCATCTTGTAAGCCCTCTGGTTATAGGGTTTCTTTCCATCCACTGCATCTCATTGCTAGGAACCAAACTATACAGCCCTTGGACAGGTCAGCACCCCAAATACCTGTTAATTAAAGGGACACTATAAATTTAGCTATGAGTCTAAAAAGTGAAACAAAAGCTACTGAAAATGTAACATAATAGCAATTATTAATTATCCCAAATATCCCTGAGAATTTGTCATTAACTTCATTTAAAGCATCTCTCCCACCAGGGTCAGGCATTTTGCAGCACAGTTTATAGGTGCAATTCTAATCATAAATAGCTTTTGTTGGAAATGAAAGTAATCTTCATTGTGAACTTATCACACCAAAAAATATCAAACTCTCAAACTCAGTGTCACTCATTTACCACCAGCCCATCTAGAAGCCGCTGTTGTTGGATTTAGCCTTCAAAAGCTTGTTGTCATTTGACACTTTAGAAAAGGCAGTGATACCAGTAGCAATTGGAGAGCCCTGGCAATGACCTTGTCCTTCTGCTAAGCCCTGGCTAATCCTAAGTGCGACACCTCAACTCACTGGCAACATGATTACTCTCTGTGCCTATTGCTTTTCTTATAGGTACACATGCGCCAGAAAGACCTGGGAAAGAAATAACACAGTGTAGAGATTAAATGTTTTTACTTCAGCTGACCCTCATATATTTTGGGCATTGGTTTCATGGTTTTTTGGAATTCTCAATATTTTTCAATCCCTCTGTCTATTTAATTGATTTTTTCTACTTTTATAATATTTTGTCTAATTAGAAGAACCAAAAATCCTTACAAGTGGCAGGAAACTCTTCATGTGCATGATATAAGCATTGCCTTTCCAGTAGTGATTGTCCTTCACAATTGCTTTTGCACTGCTGAGCATTCTGTTTGAACAAACTAAGATAAGGAATCAAAGTTTTCTGGGGAAGCTCTCCCTCCTACTAGAGGATTAGCATTATTAAAGCAACAAGAGACCCATATAATTTCAAAGTTTGTATACAACCAAAAGCACACCTGGCAAATAGCACAGATCATTTTATAGAGGTATCACATTTTATGTCAAAAAACACTTTGGAAGGTATTTCATTCCAAGGTTGCAAGAACCATAGTTTGAGTAGACAGACCCATTGGGAAAACAATTATTGTACTCCAACTTCAAGATAATAAGAATATATAATCAGCTACAAAATACATATTTTGCTACAGCTGATTTTTCTATAAACCTTGGTTTCAGTGGAGAAATAAAGCCAAGCTTGTAGCAAATATTAGCAGTATCACATAACTTTCCAGTTTCTCATGTTTAGAAAGAAATTTCCAATTAAAAAATTTAAAATTATGGGAATTTTGAAAGGCTGGTAAATTCAGTGTAGTGCTATAGAAATATTTTGCTTACAATTTTTTGAGCTTCTGAGAATATACTAAATAATTTTATTGCGTTATTTGTACAGGCAATAAATGGTTAGCCATTCAACATTTGGTAGAAGTATCTACAAAGACTAGAACAGAATGTTTGAAAGTTGTACAAAAACAGTGCAGATAGAAGAGTTACCTGTGCTAGGTATACACCTATATACCAGAGCTTTTCTCAGGATTTCTTAACAAGAGAATAAGGGTAGCATCTTCTCATTCTTCTAACTGAAGCGAAAGCACTCGTGACTCTAATTTCATGGAAAATAATTTACAATATCTGGTTAGCTGTCCTTACTAGGCCTATAAATCTACGACCCTGTTTGCCATTCTGCAAGAACATTACTTCGGTTCCTCTTCCCCTTACACCTGGACCAGTTCTAACCCTGTCACATGACACTTTTCTTCAGCTAACCACCTCCCTCAGCCAAACCAGGAAGCTGCTGGCACAGATATAAAGCTTGGAATACTCCAAGAAAGTTACTAACAAGAGCCATTGAAAGACCAGCCTGGGGCAGCCACTGCTCAAATACAGACGTGGAGAATATGGCAAAGAACAGATCCAGAAAATGCAAAATAATACCTACAAAAAGTTGTATATCCTTCACACTTTCCCTGGCCAGGAGCAATCCAATATGCCAACACGTAACTTCTTTTGCTCAGCTTTACTCTGAGCTCAAACCAAAATTTTCTTTGAATATTTCAGTAACAACAGGACAAATGTGTAAGGAACAANTTTTATCAGCTCTATATGTTACACACTTGGCTTTGTAACAGTTTTGCAAACATTTAGGCAAAATTTAGAGGAAACAGCTCCCCAGTCTCCTCAGAAGAAGCCCGGGTTTGTGGGACACAGAAGAGCTTCTGTCAGGTCAGGCACTGTGGCATGGACACATTTCTGCTTGTGATATGATATAGCCATAATTTGTACCATAAACATTGTAGACCAAATACAATCATATTCAATCCTCAAAACAGTCAGATACTTAGAAGAGTAGCACTGAATTCTGTGAAAGAGAATTTCTTTGATAACCTAATGATTTCTTCGGAGTTTCACATCAATGAAATACAGATTAGATTACATTAGATTAGATTAGACTGGATTAGATTAGCCAAATCAATTTCAAACCCCAGCAAACTGTTGCATATGTATCATGAGATTGCAGCAGAATTTATAGGGAAGAAAAATGCTGTTGGCAAACCTGTATTACAAGGAGAATATTCTTACAAAATTTTTTTCTTATCAAATCAAGCCATTTTTTCTGTCTTGGCTGCTTTTCTAGAACCTCTACCAATATCTGCTTTGTGCCGCATGGAAATGGCCTAGCAGTAAGAGCAGAGATTGAAAAGAGAGTTAGCTCAATAGTGGGCCTTTTTAATGTAGACAAGTTGAATAATTTCTCAGGTTCTAATGCTTCAGAGACATGCAGACTGAGAAAAATCTGACACAGAATCATAGAATGACTTGAGTTGAAAGAGGCCTTAAAGACCATCTTGTTCCAGCCCCCTAGCTCCTTTTGTTAGACCAGGTTGCTCCTAGCCCTGTCTAACCTGGCCTTGAACATATTCAGAGATGGGGCATCCAGAGTTGCTCGGTGTAGTTTGTGCCGGTTACCGCCCTCACAGGGAAGAATTTCTTCTTAACATGTAATCTAAATAGATTAGATAATCATCTCCAGAATGATGTCTGCAACCAAGATTCAGTTTGGGCAGAAACTGGTATATTAATTGTGTGGGAAAGAAGAGCTGAGAACCTGATGAAATAAAAGCCAAGGTAATAAACTAATATACAGTTTTTAAGTCTTATACTTGCTATATCACCTTAATTTACATAATTTTACATTTACTCTTTTAAACCTTTTAAAGAGTCCAAAAAAGGAAATGCTTGGAAAGAGACAAAATATTTTTTCTCAGGACAAATCATACCCTTGTAAAACATTAGGAAACTTTCAGACATGGAAAGCCACATAAGTCAGGCAGATGGGCAGATAAAGTGAACAAGTTTTGGAAGCCACAAGCCTTTCAGAAATATTTGTTCCAACTTTTATAAGTTGGATAATAAAAATATCACTTCTCCTTACCTTATGCTTCTCATTTGATTTCTTTGTGTTCTCATACCACTCCATCTAGAACATTATTACACCTTCAAGGGTTTCTTCCATAATTTTAAGTCAATGTACACCCTTATAGTCCAGTATTATTGAAGCTTGTTTGCTAATTCAATAAATTTGTAGCAGTGCTAGTTTTTGTATTTGACTATACCACAGCTAAAGGAAAACAGCCTGCTGCCAGCATATTTCAATAACTAAAAGCAGTGCATATGGAAAGAGAATATGTAGGTCTTGCAACTGTAATAAATAGTTTCTGAAAGAAAGAGGTCATTTCAGTTCTTATTGAAGGCAATTGGTTCAAGCAGAACATGAAAAAAAGTTTGTCTGCATTGAAACTACACAAATACAACCACGTCATAATTACAGTATATCATATATTAGGATGCCTTTAACATTCCTGTGCTAAAATATGCATGAGAACTGAAATAAAATAGGTCAGCTTCTGCATAAAGTACTTCTATCCTCACAAAACCTGAAAGTTAAGGGGACAGTGAAAACTTTAAATGTAATCAATTAATTGCAAAGATTAATTTTAGTGTTGTAAAAGAAATCAGACCTGTCCCTTAAGCTGCCCACCAATTGCCACTCATTTATATACACATAAATGTTATATG
>VWZT01000035.1:34792-52324 GCA_013397055.1 Pachycephala philippinensis
ATAATACATATATATATATATATATGTAAATGTTTGATAAATGTTTCTCTCTCTACTTCTGCACTGTCGGAGACCTGCACAACTAGAAAATGAATCTTTCAAATGAGCTTCCTATCTGCAGGGAAATAATGAAATGCACACAAAGTGCTTTAAGGTTTAAGAAAAGGAAAATGTAAATAGACATAATTTAATAATTCTCATTATGATAACCTCAAGAATTTACTTCAAAAATAAATTATTAAAGATTTTAACAAACACTTCTTTTTAGATGCAAGTATTCCATAACCTTTCCCTAAGTTTTACAATCGACTGCTATTATGCCACAACAGAATTAAAACAAACAAAAGAAAGATTTAAATTCCATAATTTTATTTGTATTCAAGTTGGATTTGAAAAAAACATGTGGAAAAGAATGAAAAAGGTTTTCAAAAAAATGTTTATTTCTACAACATTGTGCTTTTTCTTTCACCTGGACAGGAGCAGCTTTCAGTGTTTATCTATAGGAACAGAAATTGAATCAAAATTTTAAGGTTTCAAGCCTCAGACTACTCTTAGGTACCTGCTTTCAACAAGGCCAACAAAAAATGAAAGTAATTGTAATATCAGTTGCAGAGACGGTAAGAATTTTATTTTTATTGCCTGACTATGCATTCAATCTTTTTTTTTTTTAATTCTAACGTAATTTAAGATTAAACAAAAAACTGGTCTTACTGAAGGGATATATGTCACCCTGAAAAACATCAGTTAGGTCTGTGCACTTTCACAAAAAATGTTTCATTTTCATTAAATCAGCATTTTCATTAGATCAGCAAGATCACCAAATTTTTGATTGTTTTTTCCTAAGTTTGGTGGGGACTGTAGCTCAGAAGGAGAGGTGAGTGCAGAAGTCTATATGAGCAAATTAATCAGAATCTACAGGAGAAAAAGCTTTCTTCTGACCCAGCTCCCTTGTCTGGTTTCTGACTACCAGCGGACACAACCAGGGGCGTCAAAATGCAGTACTGGCATAGGAGGACATTAGAGCCTTCTCGAAATATATGTGTCATCAAAGCTTAGTTCCATCTCATAGGTCATAAATTATTCTTTTTAGCAAAACCCATAGACCACTGTTTATCTGATGAAAATGCTTTCTCATCAGTACTGATTTAAACTAAATTTGAATGACCCAACTTCAGTCCCTACATGTGCTGCAAGGTAGAGAAAGGTTTTTAGGGAAAAGCCATGCTTTTATTAAGCTGCTGGTAGTGTAGGAAAAAGAAAAGATTTGAGGCACATATACAGTCAAGGTAGACCTGTAAATTTTAAGGAGTTAATTTCTACTTATGTTACTTGTGGAAATTATAATTCAACACTTTCTGTGCAACACAGAAGGGTGGATCAGTGAAGTGAGATCCTTGCAGAAAGAGAAATCCAGATGAATTCTGGTGCCATTAATGCCTTCTGGAAGACAGGTCCTCCACAATAAACACAGTGCCTCATTTTACAGTTTTCAAGGACAACCTAGTTAAAGTTGCAAGCAGACAAATTTAACATAGGAAGGTGGATAACGCTCAGGGTTCAGTCAGCCTTCAACCTATTCATTTTTATCCCTCGTGGCTTAATTTACTTCTCTAATAAAATCTACCTGCCATCTGTGATCTGCTTTGCTTTGAATAGATACTAATATTGTTTCGTGGTACTGCCATCTTGGAAAAAATGATGGTGCACAGGAACCAATTAAAACATACTTTTCTAAGAATATCATTCAATATGTGATTTTGTTCTTATTAGTTACTCAAGAGGGAAATTGTACAGAAACTCTAAGACTAACTGGTCATTTCAGGAAAAGTTTTGTCTATTGTATTTTACATCAATAGCATAACTGTTTCCATGTGCTGAATGTAAATGTAAAGCAAATCACAGCACAAATGGTTAAATGAAATTCATAAGCAAACAGCAAATTGGGGTAATCAAACTGCATGCTTTACAAGCCGAAGTCAACCTTTCAGTTTTCAAAGACCCCTTCTGCTCCCAAAGTATATGAAAATAGATATGGGGAGGGGACTAGAGAAACATAAAAATAGTTTTAAATGGTCAGAAAAAAATTGATACCACATATTTTAGAGTTTTGAACGATATGATGACTAAGAATTCAGGTGAGAAAAACTTAAATTCTAGGTATTTCAAGGTAGGTGAGGCTTTTTTTTCCTCTGTTGCTTTGATTTTTAAAAAGCATTTGCTAATAAACTGTGAAATGGATGTTACATCTTGGCATTGCCATGCTTTAGCCAGAATATAAAATATAGATACTGACAGTAAATAATAACTAAGTAACAGTTCCATATTCAAAGATTCAGACAGTGTTTGGACATCAAACAGTAACTAATCCAATGCTTTAAAAAAGTAGAATTTATATTTTTAAAAATGTATTTCAAATGTGAAAGTTTTCTTTAAAAGCAAAATGGAAAGCCCCTGATCTGCCTGTTCCAAATGCAGAAAATTCTTGGTTCCACACTTGCACTTAGGGAGTGGGGAATAAGTTCACGTATTACGTCAACTAATTAATGTTTATAGAATGTGTATATGTCAGGAAGTGACCAGTCAATTAGATTGAAAGAAAAGGAAGTGGACCTTAAAATGCATTAAGCTGAGTTGAAAATGGTAATACCCCCAACTCCTACCCCGACCCCCAATTCCATTTTGAAATTTTCTTCTTTTTTTTCTATTTCACTTCTGTTGCCTTCATTATAGTTCAGAATAGTCCAAGAATTTCAGGCTGTGAAACAAAGAATTACACCATTGACATTTGGGAAAGAATACGAGATCATTAGAAGTCCTGAGCAGGGTGGCCTATATGCTTTACTAGCTATTGCTTTGCCCTTTAGCTAAAGTCCAGTACCTAAATCAATGGGACTCTTCTGCTTCTCTTTGAAAAGCAGTCCAGACTCTAAAACCCCTTGGTTAGGAAGCTTCCTTCTCTTTTTTTCTTTGGTGTTTTTCCCTTTTTTATTTTAAACCATGTCTAAATAGCAGTATAGCATCTTAAGGTCACATAAAAGTTTGCTTTGGCATCTATTCTCTGTTCATATCCTTGAAATATTTGAGAACAGTTATCAAATAATGTTTTTTTCTGAACTCCATATTAGTCACTGAAAATCACCATTAATCTCTCTTTTGTTTCAGTATATTGTTGCTGAATTCCTCTAATAAGGTCACTGCTTTTCTGTTTGCTTCTGATTGCTTGGAATTAATTCCAAGTATTTCTGCAAAAGACGCAGCACCACTGGGGGCAAAATCCTGATGCTTATGTATTTGCTGCCCAAAATCACCAATCCTTTGCTGTTTTCTTCACCTGGTTAATTCCTGGGTGATTTTCATTTTCTGTTCACTCTACCACAGATCACAGACTTATTCTAACTTCCTCTCAAAGGCTATGTCTAGCTTTCATCCATCTTCTCCTCTCTGTATCCATAGTGTTTGGTGTTTGTCTCTCAAGGATGTCAGTTGAATTTCTGAAATTATTATCTCCTTCTTACTGAATTCTCAACATGTTATGCATCCACTTTTCTTGAGCCATCTGTTATAAGCATATTTGAAGGTCTTTCCAGCACCGCCCTTTAGGCCAATCTTGCCATTTTATTGCATCTTTAACAGAAAAACATGGAAAATGTCGAACAATATCAATTGCTGTAAAACACCTTCAAAGACATAGCATTTCACAGAGTTGCTCAGAAAGACTGTTAAGCAGAAGTGTGAATGTGGATGTGGAGGAAGAATAATTCTGCTAAATAAGACGTTTCAAGTATTTTCTCTCTCATTTCCTGAGGAACACATACAAGCTAAATTGTACTTATAAAGTAATTAGAAATTTATGATAATTTGTTTTTTTAATTAACAATAAAACTTGGAGAAAAAAATTTCTTGTCATTCCCACTTCTCTTCTGGATTAATTTTGTTTCAGCTGAGAAATATGGTGACACACAGGAGATTCTTCCAGTTCAAGACAAGGAGCAGAAGAGGGTCTTCACTTGAGATATCAATGACCCTGCAAAAACAGTTGATCAATTCTTTTCCATTTTCTGTCCATAATATGATTTATATCTTTATCTTACTTCAGTAGCCCAATATTATGCTCTGTTTTCAATTGCTCTGAGACACTTGCATGCAAAGGAGCAAGACAGGCATTTCATCAAGGCACGTAACAGACACAGTGGCCATCAGCAGAGGTGTCACCACTGCTGGCACAAGGATAATTAGAGTGAATGGCCTCTGCAAAATAATAGCTTGTTAGAGTGACAGACCAAGAGCTGGTGAGTGCAAAGCTGGTGATGATGTGCTCACAGTGGGAGCAGGAGCACTATACTGGTGTGCAAACCACTTGCTCTGCAGACTGGTTCTTTGATCTCTAAGAGCTCTCTTTGCTTCTTCCACTCTCACAAACGGAAGGCCAGGGACATATTTAAAATCTAACTCTGCTAAGAGAAAGGAGACGCTTTAGGACATCACCACAGCACTATCAATTCCCATAAAACACAAAAGCCTCAGCTTTGCCGTTTTGGAGAAAATGGGAGTGGAGAGTCTCCTTATGACTGGTGACCATTGCATCTTATGTCTATGTGATGAAGCTGCCTGACTGCATAACCCTTTCCCTCCACCAGCCATTTTCACTGCACAGGCAAAGGGGTCACCAAGCTAGGACAAGTACCACCCACTGTATCTGGAATGTGGAAAGCTGCCTCCATAGTTTCATATAGAACAGTTCAAATGAAAACTTTTACAGACTCTGACAAGGAAATCTTGCCTACACTGAACTGAAATTACTTGAATATCAACTAAAACATTCCCTTCTTTGAAAACCTGTTTACACAGGGTATTTTGAAGATTTGCAGTGCCAGATTCCTCTCCTCAATAGCCAAGTGCTGCTGAAGTCATCTCTAGTGCACTTAGGATAGAGCTTGTATTTACTCTCAATTGAATTGTTTTCTCCTCCGCCCATTTTTCCTCAAACCCTTTTTCTCTCTGCCCTTTTTAATGTATCACCAGTGTCCTGCCTCAAACCTTTTGCAAAACACAAGAGTGATAGTTGTTAGGAGTCTTGCCTCTCTTGCAGAATAAAAAAAAGGATAAGCATGTGAAAACATGTTAGCACAGCAGGCAAAGGGATGTGTGATATTATTGCAGGTCTAAAATGAAATTAGTGGTGTGAAGGTTGGCTATGTGAAAAATCTTGTGGAGAAGGTGATTGAAAAAGGAAATTAGCTGTCTTTTTGAGAACACGTTATAATCTGCTGTGTGATCCATAAAGCAGTTAAAAATATAATCAGAGTTGTTACACTCTCCAGAATTAAGAGAACATATTTCCAACAACAACAGGCCAGTGCCTTCAGAAGAGGACAAAAGCAAAACAGCAGAATGTGCACAGTAATGCTCCACTTAAACTGTCCATGCAAAGGGAGAGGCAATCTTTGCAAGGGGAGGATGTGTTTCATTCTCTGGTGTGCCTCTGTTTTGAGTGCCATCTCCTGAGAAAGGCTTGAAACAAACAATAATGTTGTAGCCTGAGCTTCTGCCCTGCATGAAGGGGCAGTCCATTGACTTGCATAAGAGCAGGAAGCCACTGTGGAATGATCTCTCACCATAAACTTGTTCCTTTCATCCAAGATGTCTCTGTCTCCATTGTTCCTGTCAACATAAGATGGTGACCATGTGTCTGGATTTAACCTGCCAGATCATCAGGCTTAAAAGTGTATAGCCCAGTAGCAGTTATAAACCGGCTTCTGTTCAGCAAGGAGACAAAAATTACAGCAGTCAATTTTTTATTAAGATCTTCATCAGAATACCATGGGACACAAAGATGGCTATTCAGTAAATTGGACTGTAAAGTTGAAATAATTTGATAAGAGCCAGATGTGCTCCCAGGCCACAAAACAGGGTTGTTCTAACAACAAGTAGGTTGTTTTTGCAGAGGATGGATCATAAGAGAGAACACACACAACCTACAGTCTGTCTTTTTCTAGAAATTTTCTGCATTACACTATAGCTTTCCAGGTGAATTAACACAATACAACATTGTGTTTTCCTGTGTGGAAAAGATGAAATGAAATAACTGAAGAATTGTATTATTAAAGTAAAAAAAAAGAAGCCTAATGACAAAAATGTAAATGTAAATGTATTTCTACTACCCACTCAGAAAAGCTTCTGTAGAAGTTGATCTAATCTATGAGCAAGCGCCATCTTCTAATGGACTGTAATATCGTTCTACATCTTTCCAGCAGATGATCTTTCCAATCGTCTGTTAATCACCTGTTGAACATGTTTCTGTCACTTGCAAAGCCATAAAAAGATACAGGATGAAGTAATAAAAATTTGGGGTCCTCTTACAGTTTTCTGAAGGAAAATCTTACAGTCACCTTCCCAATAAGACATGAAATTTTCTGCCCTAATGCCCAAAAGCTCAGATTGGATCAGACAAGCTGCCTGGGACACAACAACAGAGACACCGGTCGTGAAAGAGAGTATTAAATACCACCAATGTGGTAAATACACCAATACACAAATGCTGTGTTTTAGCCACATTAGAAAACTTAATGAATAGTGGTTACAAGCTAAAGTTAGAGACTTGCTGGCACCTGACTTGGCAGAGCAAGAAGCCAGAGCAGGTCTGATAAAGAGAATTACTGGGGCGTTTCTAACAGCTAAAATGAGCTGAAATATTTCCTGGGTTATTTGGTGTCTTATTCCACTGCGTGTTCATTTTCTCCATTTAGAACTGCAGCAAAGATTTTTTTATTAATGTTTAGATTAAATCTAGTGGGGTGAGCACATAAGATGCCATTTTTGGAAGTTGCATCCTGTGCCTTTGAGCACAAAACACCAGCTTTTGGCATCTTTCCCCTTTGTGCAAAGGAGGGCTGATGGTGCTGTCATACAACTGGAGAAAGCCTCAAAATCTGCAGTAGGAAAGTTCTTCACAAACGTCAGTGTTTGGAGACAGAACCACACACAAAAATAATACTGAAAATCTTTAACATTCCATTTAATTTATTTCATTTAATGCCACATATGCAGCAAGACAGGCATGGGAGTGTACTTCTCTGATTTTAAACTACTTGGTTTAGGGATCCCAAGTTTTTGCATTTAACCTAGTTCTGTGTGAAGTCAGCATAATGATAAGACCAAATTTAAATTAAAAAAAAAAAAAGAAGAAAAAGGAAGTCCCATATTAATCAACTCCTTCAGTTTTGGGCTGCCAGCCCTTCCTTTTCTATGTGCAATTCCATTGGCCTCACTGCTATTCTCTGGAAGTGGCTGCACTTTCCCTCCAGCTGGCAAGGTGCAAAGAGCTCTGTAGAAGTGGTCTAGGAAGCAACCCGCACCCTCCCTGGAGACCAATTACTTTTGAAATGTGCCTGATCGTTTGCTGCTGCCATCTCTCCCTCCCCAACCTGCCCCCACCTTCCCCCAATCGCTCATTGTACTGTTGTCATCGAGACACCTGATCAACCCTAATTCTTGCTTTTATTTGAATTAGGGTGCCACCAGTCTTGGATCCATGTCAGGGCCCATGTAATGCCTTTGGGCAACACTGGGGATTAGATTAGCATTTTGGTGTTCTTCTAAAGCCACATGGTCAGCATTATAAGGATCCCATTAGAGATAAAGGGAGCAGTTACACAAAGCCTAAGAAATATAAGGGCCAGAGGAGGTTGATGTAATTGGCTGATATTAGAAAGTGCTATAATTGATGAAAGCATACTGTGGTTACTACCCCTTTTTTATAGTTTAACATGCCTCTTAATTACATTCTCAGTTGTTCGTTTACACTGAGCATGTCTATCAGGACTGCCAAAGTCTTCAGGGAAAATTAAGCAAGTATGTTGTAGTAGGTTGCCCAGCCTCACAATTCAAACCCCATTATTGGCTGATAGTAGCATAACCAGAAAAAGAAAAAGAAGGGTTGCCTAATCGAACAGTCCCAGAAATGAGAGGATGAAGAAAATGAATAATTGTCAAACTGGAGCGTCAGACAGACTGCCTATGCTTAAGTGATTTTTAAAAAATACAGTGTATATATATTTCCAATGTCAAGGAAAGGCATTTTCCAGCAGTTTTGAAAGTGAGGCTGCCTCAGCTCGGAAGGGCAGATCTTGGCAACAGTACATCCACTTTGCAGTACAATTATTACCTGAATTTCTGTTCCTGACCCATTCAGCCCACCAGAGTATGTATCAGAGTTTGCTATGCATTTTGTATCCCTACACTACTATTTAATTGTTGGGCTTCCTTAATACGTGTGAGAATTTGATGCCAGAGTAATCTCTTATTGCCAGGTCACACTCCAAGTTTTACTTCTCTTACTTTTCCTGTCAACATTCATGGTCTCAGGGAAAGAAGGGTTTACACTTAGAGGAAAAAGCCAAAACTTTTTACAGAACCCTGAGCGTTAACATTCACATGATGATTAGATTTAAATAAAGATCCTAATCTATGCTTTACTTATTTAGGTGTCTGTCAGTAAACTCTTTTTGATTAATTGTCTGTAATCTAATGGAAAAAAATACACAAACTATAAATAAGTAAAGGTTAACATTGTCTGTAATCCAGTGGAAAATAATACACAAACTATAAATAAGTAAAGGTTAACATTTAATCAGTTATGAATTATCCGTAAAATTAGTAAGTATAAACTTACAGTGGAAATTACTGGTGTCGTAGTAGGATGAATTCTGTTGCTGCTGCCCTTCTTTTATGTTTTTCATGTTATGTATGTTTCAGAGCTGTTCCAGTAGCTTTTCTTACTTTCTTTTAAGCAAATAGATGCAAAGATATCTGTATCTTCTATGTGTTGAATCATTTAAAGAGACAGAAAACAAAAATTTCTTCAACCTTACAACTACTGTGTTAATTACTATTAGTATGCAGGACTCAAGCTGCTGGCTCGTTTACAGCTTTCATTGTACGGCACAGCTAAACAAAGCAATATTTTCCAATTATTAGAGATGATCAAAATACTGATTTTCAAATCACAATTATGTAACTACAGAAAAAAAATCTAGAAAATAGGTAGACATATGTTAAGGCCAGCATTTTTTATTGCATAAAATTTGGTTTTGAAGAGGTATTTGTAAGATGAAACCTCATATGATTGCAAAATTGCTCATACAGAATTAGGACTTCTGGTCATATCCATGAAAGAGTATCTCTGCTTGTTATCCACTACACTCACCAACACCATAGAAAGTAACTCTAATTTCCTACATTATTTTAGTCACCAATTTGGTATTGAATTAATAGAAAATATTAAGAGTAAGGAAAACAAAGATATCTCCTTTTAAAACTGCCTTCAAATCAATCTCTGTCTTCATGGCTAGGGTAGGACCCGAAGAAACATTAATTTCTAAGTGTTTTATAGATTCATCAAAGCAACAACAATGGTACTTCACAGAGGAGTTCTTGGAAGAGGTTCAGTAACTCTAACTGTGCTCTTCTTCTAGATAAACAGATCAATTCACCAGTTCATGAGCTTAACGTGCATCATAAGTTCCTTCTGGCTTTAAGAAGTTTCATTTTGAATTCCTTATATCTGAATTAATTGCAGGTGTCTCCTTCCAAGACATTACAGTCTTTAAATTATACATGCCAGGGCATCACTTAAACCATGTCACTTCGTGTTAAATATCTTCTCACTGTAAATTTGTATAACAAAATGTGACATGATAGAAGTGTGCTGGTGTGGTGCAGTACCTCAAAAATAAATATAAAGCTTTAGGATATTAAATTCTACTGATCTTTTGAGTTATCTTTGAATGATTAACATGTGTAGATAATAGTTTAGTGGGAAAGGTTTTAAGCAATAGCTGAGGGTGAAAAGCTGTTGACCCTGAAGTTGTCACAATTCTACTGTCAACTGAAAACACCAAAAAAAATGAAGACTTTAATAATGATCAGAATACCTGCTTGCCCACACAATACACAAAATACTAAATTGGAAGGGTCATGACACTTAAATAAAGAGAGAAAAATAGAAATGGAAAGTACTCCAACCAGATTGCTTCCATCAGAGTCAAGCTGTAGAGTAGATAACTTGTCTTAAATAACTTTCTATCCCAGATAATGTCTCCCTCAGCAACTTATACTGAGCCAGAACCAATCAGATACATTACCATGATGAGACTTATAAAGATGCTGTAATTGCAATTGGATCTCTGGGATGCAGAGAATCTAATTCCTGTCTTGACTGAACCATGCAACTTCAATAGCACAGTAAGACCTGTGAACAAATGTTGCATAAAAGGTAATCCTCAATCACTTAGGAACTGTGGTGTTATGAAAGACTTAATTTTTACTGTGCCTAGTACAGGAAATAACCACTAATCACTTCAACCTTTATACTTAATTTTGGAAATACGGGAATTACGATACTAATTGGGCACCAGTTTGTGCAGGTTTTGCCTCTGCAGAATCCTTAGCTCGAAAACTTTTCGACATTACACAGTATAAAACATGAAATCTACTATTCTAGCTACAGTATTACTATTCTAATTAATATAGAAATATAAGTGTATTTAGTCAAAGAGAAAATTATCTGCAGTTATTCCACTCACCTACCCTATAGACAGAGTTTTCTTGGAAAACTGTGCCTGGTCCTCATTGAAAATTAATAAAAGAGCTAAGCTGAACTGAACTCGAGATTGTACTAGTCTTTTGTTATCTTTCAACATGGAGGCAGTATCAATCTACTCCTCATTATCTCTCCTGTAGATCTCACCTCGTCCCACAGCAGCTGTCAGCATGAACAGTGAATGCATTCTCACTTAGGCAGTGAATATGGTTAGCTATCCATGAACAGACACATCTCTAATATCTTATCCAGCAACTAAAGCCGCTGCATTTAACCAGGTGTTCAAATGTGCTGTTACTTCTTTTTTCCGTTAAAGTTACTCTGTTTTCTCTGTAAACTGATATTCATCTGCTCTCCTCCCCTTACTATCTATAGTCTTCAAAAAACTGCCAGTCTAGTGTTTGCACTTTTCACACCATAAAGTGAAGCCAGCTCAAATTCTTCCAGAAGTTACAGTCCATGCAGGAACACAGAGAACTATTAATGAAACAGATCTGGTCTGATAGGGATGTTTTGATAAACACAGTCACCACAGTTGAAGATAATGTTTATCTTGACAAGTGAGAGGATTCTGGTTCTCTCATCCTAAGGGAACTATGAATCGCAAGGACTTTGGTTTAAACAAAAAAAATTGAGTCAGTCAAGGATCAGAGGTGCCTAGTGCAGAAAATTGAGAACTATGAAAAGAGACTAAAAACAGAAAACACCAAGTCTGAAGATTAAAGAAGCCTTGAAACCACAACATCTTGAGTACCAGCTCCAACGATGTTTGTGAAGAAAGGTAGAGCAAAAGAATTCATGATGTTGCACATTTTTCATGCATTCATCTTATCACTCATCTTATGCAGAGGCCTGACCATCCTCCTGTTTGTTGAAGTAAATCTTCACAGCAACATCTAAGCTGAAGTCAACATGTACTTACTTTGTGACCCTTGAATCCACATAAATTGTAAGCAGCCCTCCCACAAACTGGGCACCAAAATTACTTTGACAGAGCATATGCCCATTTTCTCCCTAAGGATAATGATGGGGACTCTGTAATTATCAGCAGACTGGGATTTAATCCGTAAGACAAGTAGTTTCAGTACTATAACAAATCTCAGACCTGATCCTTCATTTTCCATTTACACCGGAAAACAGTTAGCTTATTATGCTTGCAGTTCCTGTGGTGTTTTGTCAGTCAAACACAAAGCCTCCTTCTCTGATGTTCAACAATACATAGCTTTCAAATGTACCTCCTCTGTACACAGGTATTGTTCATATTCCCTTTACAGGATATTAGATCCCTCCATTATTTTTTATTCCACAGTCTTTGACAGTGGGCAGGTAATCATCAAGCACGTAGCTCAACAACACCCAAACATCCTGACAGAAAAGCACAGTTCTTTCCTGTATGGGTAATTGTCACCAAAAGAGCTGACTTCTCCAGAAAAGGCTGAAAGGAAAAGTAAAATAGCAAGGTGGTGGCAAAGGCCACAGGTGGGGAGNGCAAAACTTCAATCACAGATATTGCCCTCTAATCAGAAGTTTATATTACAGATAAGTAAAATATTTGGTTGAACCACTTGACAGGTATTTCTGTTTCTATTTATCAAGAGAGAAATTTAATGATAATTTGACTCAAAATGCTTCACAGTTAAGTAGAAAATGATAGATGTCTTATAAATAGATAAAGCATGGAGGCGAAATAGAACTGAAATAAAATAATTGTGATTTGTTTAGTCATTTTGGAAACTGTCTGCATCTCTTCAGCAAATTAGACTTGCTCACTTTATGAGTCCTCTCACCCTTTGGTGAACCCATCTTTGAAGTTTCAGTACTAAAATTAGCTCAGAATTGTGAAGGAGGTTTTTTTTAATACTTGTATCTGATGCTGCTCTCAAAAATGCTGTAGGCAGTCCACTATGTTCTAGAAAAACTAACTTACTGGAGGATACCAAGTCTACTCACAGGAAAACTATGAAATAATTCGAGTATAGTGGTGGTGCGCTTCTATATATGTATTTTTCAACAATCCTTGTAACCATTTCATTTATTAGATTGGGATGAACTACGATCGTGTTTCTCTTTCACATGCCTAAATCGAAGGTCTTTCATATGAAGCTTACACTGTCCTTAGTTCTAGCCCAGTCAGACTTATGCCAATAAGTAGACATTCAGAGATCTGCTTATATTAATGATTCCTTAGCTATAAATGTATACGCATTCTGACTTTTAGAAAAAAATCATGTTTGATAGTCAGACCCAAGCTTTGCATATCATGCCTGATTTTTATCTATCTTTCAAGAACGTATCTGGAGAAACTGACAGGGCTGGGGGAAGACAATTCTCTCTGACTCCAGATAAGTAGGTTAAAACTAGTGTAGACAAAAACAATTTTTCCAAATTAAAAACTTTATGCATATATATATATAAAGTGTATATATATATATATGTACGTATTTATATTATTACTACATCTAGATGTGATGGAATGCTTTCTGAGAATGCCTAAATTGCATTTGGAAGACGTTCAATAAGGACATTCACAGGACTCTTCATTTTAGTGTATTAAACTTAATGCAAGCAAAATTTCAGTCATTTCATCAAAATCATTTAATGCTTATCTGCTGACGGCTTGTTGGAGGTCTTCAGCCAGCTCACATCTTACCAAAATAAGGCTGTCATACATGCGCATCAGTTTGTCCATCTCCTCAAAGACAGCAGTTTGGTTATTTTTTCACTGTAGTTGTAGTTTCACTCTAAGTAAGGCTGTCTAGGCTGAAACTAAAGTTTCTGCTTTAGTTCTTTCTTGAGTGGCTGAAGAATTATTTCATGTTGTCAGTATAGAACACTTTGCAATTATAAGCCTTATATTGCTAAAAAGCTCTAAAAACTTTGAATGTTCTCCTCTGCATTAGCTGTATGACGACATTTAAAGGGATTTTGTTTGTGATTTATTGTCGACTGATACAAAGCAGAAAAATCCTCTGATGGATTGTTTAATGTGTTGTCTTAGCCTTAAATCTGGTAGCCATACCCAGAAGCCCAAGGTGCCCAGAGGCTCCTGCACACATCTCAGTCCAGCCACTGGGCAAGCAAGAGTCGGTTTGGAGATCCTGCATCAGAGCTAGCACGCCCTCCCTAAAAACAAGTCACACCAAATTAAATTAATGGAGTTGCAGTTTCCAAGCTGGAACTAGACAAGAGTGGACTGGGAGCTGACAAATTTGTGAGCAATTGTGTTAAACTAGCCAAACTTGCCAACAGGATAGATAAGCAGGCCAAGGAGATTCAAGGACAGGATGGCATCTGAAATCCTCTGTTAGGTTTTAGGGGGCTGAAAAGCAGAGCAGCTCTTTGCAATTCAAAAAAATTGCAAAGTCCTCTTACTTCTGGCTCTTTTTTTTTTTTTTTTTAGCTACGGTGATTGCAATGAGGGATAATATTTGGACTTTGTTCCTGTTGCAGCCGTAAAAGTTTCCTGGGAGGTGAGAACAGGGTCTTTTATTTAAAGATTAATGCACCAGAATAAATGCTGAGAAACATAGTGATGTTTGGTTTATACAGAACTTTGGAGTACCTCACTGACAAAAACAACAACAAAAAGTAGTGCTGTAGAAAGTGGGGAAAGTGTTGAAAATAGCACTTTCTATGTCTGAGGTGCCTACATCTGCTGTACACCATCTCCTCAAACCCTTTTCCCAGCTGCTGGAGTTGGCAAGACAAGAATAATTTGGGGAATAAAAATCTGAAAAGGCAAGAAGTAAGGCAAGGTCTGAATCTCTCCAAGGGAGACAATCCTCCTAATACAGTGAATCAACTTTACCGACATTATGCTTTCCCAGTGAGGAAATACTAAGCTTTCTCAAAAACAATCACTTTTTTGTTAAAATTCTGCTAGGTTTAATACAGTTCTGTACCAAAGTGCACCAGTACTTTGTATTCCTCACAGTATTTTAATTTAAAACAGAGTTGCTGTGCAAAATAATGTCCTTGTCTGTCCCTTCCTCATACAAACCTCAAATCAAATTTAATAAAGCTAGTTTGATACAATGCCAGCCTACACTTGGTTTACCCTTGGTCGACTTTAATAGGGTCAAAAATATTTTCGCTTTGGCAGTGTACGCATTAATCATTTTTCCAGAGGATTTAGAAAATTGGAAGAGACAAGGCCAAGCAAAATTTTAAATTAATTGGGCCTACCCCAGCATTCAGGAGGTCACCTTGTGTCAGTTGTCCCACATTTTCCAGGTCACAAAGTTCCAGTGTATCCTAAGCTGCCATGAGGAGAGATCTCTGCTGTGGGCACACAAAGGTGAAAGAATTTCTCCCAGAAAGTGCGAATTTTCCTACAGGCAATCACAATGATTCCAGCTTCCAGGCTGTCATCAGACACCAACCACTTAAACAATACATACTCGACTGATGCCTGTACTTGGTGCATTTTCTAATCAAGTAGTCAGGAAAATTTGCAAACATTCTGTCATTTGCCATAAATCTGCTGCCTACTTGCTACTAAAGAGTAATTAATTTTAGTGCTGCTCAGAATTCTTAATTTCAGCTGGGAAATCTACCTTCACAATCATTGTTGTTTTCACCCTCCCTTCTGTTTCGTTTGGTTGGTTGGTTGGGGTTTGGTTGGGTTTTTGGGTTTTGTTGTTGTTGTTTTGCTTGGTCCCTAATACTCTTGCTAGGGGTTTGAACATCAAAGCACTATTCTTACAAGAGAAAGACTGTTTGTGGCACCGTTAATATGTTATTCCAGTGTGACACCAATAACTGCTTCGACATTTCTGACTATTCTCTGCGATAATGCCCTCAGTATCTGGCTGACTGGCCAGATACAGCTGTCAATGCTAAAGGAGAGAAGCAAGTTAAAGACTTCTTTAGAGATGTAATTAATTTATTAGGTTCTAAAAGGCCTTACTGTGTGATAAGGACTGTGTATACCTTTTAGTTCACAATTCTATTTTGAGGAATGGTGTCACAAACTAAGTGCTGAAAATAACTACAGGCAAGGAAGTTATGTTAAATGGTTTATCATCTGTTAAACATTCTTAGTATTTAACCCATAGCATTAATGGGTTTTCTGGCACAAGAAAAAAATTATATCTTGCAGATTTATTTGCAAACCTTGAGGTTATGAGAAGACTGGAAAGGAAATATCCATAATTATTGCTTACAATTCTGCAGACACGAGGAATATTGCTTTTTTAAGAGGTTTACCCTCATTTGCAAAGTGGACTTGGAGTTGCAACAGTAAGTATTTAAGGTGCTCAGTCCTGGTCCTATCTGAGTTCTGGCCACTGTGACCAGAAAAATTGTGCGGCCGGTGGGTTTTCGGTGAAACTATCCATTCCAGTCAGGGCTTTGAAATAATTGTATTGTCCACTTTGCAGTCTAATAATTGTACTGTCCACTTTGCAGTCTAATATGACACGTAAATTTCTTTATTTCCACTCTACAATTGTATTAAACAATGATGTTCAACAGGAGGATTAAATAATAAAAAATGAAGAAATTAACATTAAAGTAAAAAAACAGTGTAAACATGAGTCATGAAGAGATTAGATACAGTCAAGTATTTTAGGATGTTTGTGGCTATCTTCATCTAAACAATACTGATAGTTTTCTGTGGAGGATTCTGTCTCCAATTGTTCCCAAGTCTCTTTAGGACAGCCCAAAATGAAGTTGATTTTTTTTTTTTTTTGTAAGAGCTGTAATCATTTGATGTCAAGCTGACAGTTTTCCTGTGACTCAGGAATGACTCAGTTTTAATATTAATGAAACTAACTGCTAGTGAGTGGCACAGTGCCATATTAAGCATTTAAAAGCAAAAAAAAAGGAAGAACAGAAATCTGATTAAGTTTGTTTCCACATATGCTATAGGCATATAGGAGAAAAGGAAAGATTATGGACATGTAGTGAGCAACAGCATACAAATACCTATTAGAAAAATGTTAAAAAGAGGATTCTACACATCAGGAGAGTGTTCCACAATAACATAGCATAAAGTGACCACCTATTCTTTCACACCAGTTTCATGCATGAATTAAATCACATGTCTAGCCCTGGAAAAAAAATAATAGTACTGAATTACTTTGTGTTTACATTTAAATTTGGATCTGGTGCATCTGTGGTGTATCAGTGTGATGTCCATATCTTTTTTCCCAACTGTTATATTGGAACCTAAAACTGACATTACAGATTTTTAAGAAACATCCAAAAATATGCCCATCAACATCAAGAACCTACTTGATAGGACCTATGTGGGACATTTGAAAATAGAAATTGGCAGAAAGCTCTAATCGTATCTACTTCATAGACTATTAAAACAACACGCGGATGAAAACTGTCATGCAGCTGGGATCTTCTCGTTAATACTGCAATAATTTTTTTTACAAAATAGAGGCTTAAAATTTAAAAGGGCAGATCATGCATGTGAGAAATAATGCAAACACTATGACACTAAACAGGGAACAAAATAACATTCAAGCCTGTTAATTAATCATTACAAAGTACTGAATTGCAGCATTAGATGAGCAGTGGTTTTGGTGTCATAAAATATTATGGGATTACATCTCATGTAGGGATGAGGTACTGTGGTTCAAATGTACACATGTAGAATAAATGTATATAAATGTCTCAACATACATGTTTCCAAATGATGCTATTAATGATATATGACATTACTCCTGTTACTCCCTTTATTAATGAAAAACATTTTAATTTATTTCAGGATATTTTTCTTAAGAGCAGCACTTTGCTGCTCATCTTTATATTTTGACAGAAAACTGAATTCTTGTTCACAAGTATAGGATTTGTTTAGCTCCAGGCATCTGTGTTTGGATTATGAGAATGCTGATTGGTTCACTGCCAGGGGCACAAAAAGGTCAAACTGTCCTTTTTTAAAGGCTCTCTTTTTCCTTTCCCCCACCCATTTTTCTTTT
>VWZT01000035.1:61369-87695 GCA_013397055.1 Pachycephala philippinensis
AGGAAGGAAGGAAGGAAGGAAGGAAGGAAGGAAGGAAGGAAGGAAGGAAGGAAGGAAAGTCTCAGATGCCTTGATTCCCATCTCTCTATCAAATGAACAGCCAGCATTCATCACAAGCTGTTACGTCATTCTCTCACAAGAAGTATTCTGTCTCAGTAACCGTTCATATGGTTTTTATTTATAATTTTTCAACCCCTACAGTTTATCTTCATTTTGTCTTTCTGCCATGCCGTCCTAGGTATTTAAACTGGCCCTATAACCATAATGGAAAGCATCTCACAAGAAATTAGAAAAGTACTAAACCTTCATACCTTTCTGTCCTCCTCTCCTTTTCAGTCTAGGAAAAAATAATATGCCAGGTTTATTCTCCCAATAGGGAGAAAGCCAAGTTTTGTATGGCTAAATAAGAAAAAAGTGGGTTACAGAGACACAAAGGCCATTTTCTAAAATTTGTGAACATTTTTGCAGCTTTTATTTATCATGTATTTTAAGCTATAAACTTTCATCCAAACATAATTTGAAACGGTACTTGAGATGTAACAATTTAACTCTTTTAAAGCAGTAAAAGACTTGTGTAAGTAGTAGTAACTGTGAGCCCTTGGTTGGAGGAAGAAAGGGAGAAGGAAAAAACACAAAAGCAATTGACCCCAGCAGACACGAAAAAAATCTTGAAAATTAAAGCTCTAGAAATTTTCCAATACATGTCCACTGAGTAAGAGACTATATTTATTTATTTAACATACTGGAAAATATGTCCTTTTGCAATTAAATGGGATTTGTGGCCAGCCATAGCTGCTGACAGAGTAGAGCTATAATTTGGCATGAGGATGGTATGATGGAAGTTCTCCTTGTGCATTTGTTTGTTTATTTATATTTCAGAAGAATTGGTCAGCAAAATTTATTCAAAAAGAATAAAAGACCACCAATAAATTCTTTCTGGTGGGGATTTGACAACAAAGTTTAGTTATCATGCTGCTTTCAGAATTTCTCTTTCAATACCTTACAGGCTTAATTGAGAGACTAAATTGGTTATCCCCAATTTCAAAAAATTTTAAAGTGGTTCAAAAAAGGTATTGGGGGGATATGTGACCATCTGTTTTCTGAACCCAAAGAATCATTATCATTTTACCAAGTCAGGGCCATTTTTCTTTTGTTGGTCCTTTTGAACATGATATATTTATCCAAATAGGACTATGCCTGCCCAAACTGGAACCGATAATGAACTTTTAGATCCAATAATTCCCAAGCAGTCCTTAAAATAAAATGGCTCTATAATCTATGCAGAGAAAGAATGAAGCATTTGTGTGATTCCAAAGACCTTTGTATGCCAGATGAGGGATTTGCTTTTATTCATTGTTGTTTTTTCAGACAAGGCAGGATGGTCTTTGAACTAAGTCTGATTTTTTATGAAATTAATCAGAAAAAGTCCTAGCTTTTGATGTGTTGAGATAGCACAGGAAAGGCATGGGATGGAGGCTTTAGGAGGGCTAAAACACCACATAAAACAATCTAATTTTTATTCCCATTCCTTATGTTGTAAAAGCTCCAGGAAAGACAATGAACTGTGTGCCCAGTTCTCTTCAAATGCTCATCCCACACAAAATTAAGGCACCAGCAAAGTCCCAGCCCTACTGTACTAATTGTTGACTACTTTTAACGGTTTCCAAAATTAAACCAATGTAATTTGCACAACTTACTTCAGAGGATCATTGAGGATTTGTCACAAATTTGTCAGCACTGCTCTAACCATTGCCTTCACTGAGACTGCTAAATGGGGTTTTCAGAGCACTGAATAGACAGACCCTTAAGGATCTGCTGCTTCTGCTTTTTCACTTGCTCTTTAGCGTACAGCAAAAATTACCACTCCACGCTCTCACAGATATCTCTGCTCAGAGGTGAAAGTCACAGATGTTTAATGTGGACTTCAGTGAAGTGTGATAGAAATCTTAGTCAATACATAATGATTTCTCAACACACCAGCAGGTTTTTTCACCAGCAAGTATGACCCACCAGTCGTTTGATGACAGCATTTTTGCTGACTCAGTATCTTTATGTCATGACTTTAAATGTGAAGGGCTCACTTCTCTCTTTTTCTCATATCCATTACTCAAATTTGTTAGATAAGCCATTGGCTGAAAAACCTGTACAATTTAAGGCTGAATTTTGATTTCTTCTGTGGGCCATGTGCTGTCCTAGACTATACCATGAAACCTCACTATTTTCAAAGAGCTGCACTGCTGCAAAGGTATTAGTTCTGTTGCTTCTAAGCAATATGGCAAACCTTTACCTTCAATCTTTGTATTCTAGGTAAATTCCATGTATTTAACCAAGAGCCTATGGATGGCAGCTTTCTATGCTTCTACATTACCTGGATGATCAAGTATAAATTAGTCATTAGGAGAGCAAAACCTTCTCTCCTGGCAGGATTTGATTGTTTGTTCTCAAAACTGCACGTAGATAGTTTAACACCTGGGTAGTCCATGCTACTTTTTTTTCCTCTCTGTTCACAAGGCAGACAAGGGAATACCTCAGTGAAGACTCCCACCTTGGGCTTTATCCTGAACCAAAGCTTTAAGCATCTCAGGAGCTAGATATCTTTGAGCTTTACATATGGCCCAAATGTAAGTGTTTATAGACTTGGAAGTCTTTAGTAATTTGGAGAATGTTATGTGTGTGTACAATGGTGCTGCAGAGATTTTTTCAGATTAGGAGCATACACAGGAATAGTATGTACAAACTACAGTAAAAAAAAAGATTTTTTAATCATTTCAACTGCTGTAAAACCATCCAATTTTCTAAAGTAGTACTTATGGAAATGTAGGTCATTTAACAATTGGCCATCATTACACCAGAACATACCAAAACACATGCAAGGCTTTTCCAGGGAATTTGAGAGAAAGAGTCGAATTGTCAAAGAGGTCAACTCAGACAATTAATCAGGCACCTAGATTAACAGTTCTTTAGTTTTCATCCATAGAAACCAAGTTGATCTCCTGTACTACTTCCTTTCAGCTAAAGTGGTCCCCCAAAAATCTTTTCTTCACGTAGAACTAAAATGTTTCACAATGCAAGCCATGTCTACCGGAAATTAGGTATTTTGGCAATGTTTTATGTTTTCACTTATTCTTGAAGTTCTGAACAGAAAATCTGGATCAATTCTTAAGTTTCTCTCTATGTGTTAAGCAAGACTGTATAATATACTGCACAAGTTACTTTTAAAATACATTTTGAAATACCTTCTTAATAAGCATCATAAATACACTAAAACTCCTACTATACAAATTTAAACCTCAAGATTATATAAGCAACCAGCTGGATACACTATACCCTCAAATAATAGTATGCGTGAAAGCTATGTATAATAATGAAGAGGTATATTGTTTCAACAGACGGCAAAAATTATTTAACTGTTTCATTGCTGTGGTACCAACATAAAGCAATAAAAGGCACCTATTATTTCAGAAATTTGGTATGCTTCTAATGGTTCTTTGTGACCCTTCCACTGCTTTTACAGAAAACAGAAAAACAAGTNGCATATTCTTATAAGCAGTCTTCTTATATGTAGCATCTGCAAGTAGTCTTCTTCAGAGATTGAAGTCTGACAGACCCCAATCCTCATCACATGCATCAAGAACTGACATTGGTGAAGAAGAATAGCTGTAGGAATTGACTATCTATTTTTCTCTGGGTTCTGTAGGACCTCATGATAAAATCTATAAATTCATAGTTCACCAATTATTTTCTGAGGGGAAAAAATAGGCACACTTTTAATTTAAGTCTCCCTCAAAAAAGTTTTGGCTTTTCCAGGTGGAAGGTGTGACAACACAGACCTCCTAAACATACATTTTCTTTTATGGTGTTTGCTTTTGGTTTTGGGGTGGCAGGGGTTTTTTTGGTTTTTTGGTTTGGTTTTCTTTGCTTTCTTCCCTGTTTAATTTTGTGACATCGTGCTTACCAACTCCAAAGTAGAGGAGGGTCAGTTTGACTGATGCAGGGATTCAGAGATCCTGGACTATGCTTGCAGGTAGCTGCAGTAAGTTCTGTGCTGTGCTTCACTCATGGCTCAACTTGTCTCAAAGTATTGATCTAAAATGACATGTCACTGTCAGCTGAGCCATTGTTTTCAATTCTTTGACCAACACAGAAGTATTTTTCAGCATTGAGATAATTAATATGTAATTATAGCATTGTGTTAGGAGATTGTGATGTTATGAAGGTGGCTTTATGATCACCAAAGAAATAGCACAAAAACTGTCAGGAATGTGAAAAATAATTAGCTGTTTGGTTTAAAATTATAATATCTATAAGTTATTATTACTATTGTTGTTGTTGTTGTTGTTGTTATACTGGAGAATCAAAGGCAGCAACATCTGAAATGACAGACGTCTGTATTTGATATCAAACCAGTGCCTTCTCCTTGGGTTGAATATCACATAAAGGACACCTGTCACAAATATTCTATAATAAACCTCTCACAGCCATATTCTATAAAAAACAAAATGAAAATGGCTGTGACATGGGAACATCTACATTTTGTGGTCAGTGATAACAGTATTTTCCATCCATGGATCTCAAAAATGAAGAAAACATCCTTGACAAAAGAGAATTCTTTTACCTGGCCCTTTGGATTTGATCCAGAAGAAAGGTCAGCTGGCAGCCAGTCAAATCACAGGTTTGAAGTTGTAAAAATCATGTCAATCTAAATACTTAACTTGAGGCTCACCATTCCCAACTACAGTGTGTACCTTAGCACAAAGAAAGAGGTATCACATCTGAGAAATTAAAGGCTTTGCTCTAGTTTTACTTTGACTGACGACAGGCTATACGGTTGAAAGCCCAACCTCATCAGGTCTGAAAGCACTGTCCGTAGTGAATTTTGAACTTTCCTTTGAAAATATCAACACAATCAGCAACTGCAGTGTTTGAGGTGTAGGAAGTTTTTAAGGTAAATGATACCTTGCACAGGAATCTTTTCCATAGCACAGATCTGTAGAAACAGTGAAATGAGTGGAATGGTTGATATGCAGCAGTATTAGCAGCACTTCATCTGCAAAGCAATTCAGTAAAAGAATTCCTGCAAAGGAATCATGGTCAAGCTAGACCAAAATACACTTTTTAAAATAATTTCTTAGTTCTGATTAGGTTTATATGATAAATAAGGGTTTCCAGTTACACTTTCCTTTAAAAACAGCTTAAACATACACCTGTTGAGCTCAACTGGTATCAAAGTAATAAATTGAAGTGTGGCAGCTGGAGTGCACACATATAGCAATACAGAGCCATGGGACCTGCCAAACATGTTCAGCTGAACCAGACCTATGTGGGAAGTTCAACATGGCACAGGACAAGCCAATGGGCAAAATGCAGCAGGAGCATACTGAGTTTTTTCTGTGTATACACATCCATTCTGTGCATCCATAGTAATAATTTATCTGGCATATACAGAGATCCTGAATCCGGAAATATTTGTAGCAGTGTCCACTTTAGCAGCATTGCAAATGATCAAAAGTTTACCCACAAATCTAGGGGTAACAATGATTTTTAAGTGGAGCTGACCACAGCACATATAAAAAGTATACACATATTTCTTTTTGGAGCCACCAAAATCTACTGAACATATGCTGTAACTTTAAAAGAAAGAAAATAAAAAATTTTAAAAGAAAAAAAATTTAAATTAAAAAAAAAATTTAAAAAACACAAAAATTATTCTAACACTAACTGACCATTGAAATATATTACTTTTCCAGTGTAAGTGCTGTGAATATTGATTATAATGAAGGTATGCAATGACAAAATTAACCAGTCATCATTTTCCCTGTTGTACTCTGGCCTTCTTTCATATGTAATACATTTAGAAAACTTTCCTCCTTGATTTCTAAGACCTTCTTTTTTTCAATTAAGAGAAGAAAAATATTTGGTATTTGGTTTTGATTAGTCATATCCACAGCAAATCTTGCTAGTACTTCTGGATACAGTTTTAACTCAGACCATTGATTCTGTCAGACTGAAGGCTCATGGAAATCTGATTTTCAAAATGTCATCTTTTTCTGCCACATTATTCTGCCATTTTTAGGACTGTCTCAAAAACACAAGAAAAACTTTAAAAATCCAGACTATCAACCAATAAAACTGAAAAAATTGCCAAGCTACTTTCTTTCTTTGGAGTACCAAACTCAGAAATATTGGTTTGTGCATTAACAGGATGACTATATTGAATTTATAACTGCTTATAAGCCAAGGTACAGCACCTTAACTATCACCAGCCTAACAAAGAACTGTAACTTAAAGCCTGATTGATCTTGCAAGAAATGGAGAGAACTCAAAATAAAAACCCAGAAGGCTGCTTTGCATTGTGTTTTCTGTCGCAAATGAACTCAGAATAAATTGTGATTTATTCTGATGGACGGGCTACAGATAAGAAAAAAATGTCATCTGAAAGCCTTCTTCCCCCAAATGCTGACTTCCCCCAAATGAAAGTCCTTCCTTCAGAAGTAATTTCTGGAAAATTTCTGGATTAATAAAATCTTGCAAATAAACTTTAAAATGACGGCTTTGTTATTGCTTTGGCACAATACATTAACAACGCAGTGAGCTCTGCCAAACTGTGAGTATTCTTTCAGGCGGATTATGTCCTTGTTTACATATCCAGCTGCACTTGGGACGTGTCCGTGGTGGTGCCTGAACAATGTCCCCAGTGGGGGTGCCCATTAGGGGAGGGTATACTAATGGACGTTATGCCATTTACTTTGTTTAAATGGAACAAGAATGCTCAGCAGTCCTCTGATCCTGAGGGAAAGTGTTGGAATCCTGTATTTTCTGAATCCTGTTTGGTTTTGTTTAATGGGGATGTTTGGATTGCTCAAAAAAATTACAGTCCACAAGATTGTTGTAGAAAGTCACTCTGAAGTATTTCATGCATTCTGTATGCAAGTGAACAAGTGTAACATTATTTACACTGCACTCCTAAATAAGGATTATGTAGGTGAGTAAAAGTTTATATTGTATTCTTCTTAACTAGGCATGTGTCTTCTCTTTTTTTTACTTCTGCTTACTTTTGGAAGAAGTCACTCAATTCACATGTTTATGTCCTGTCTTCTTGAACTTTTGCAGTTCCTTCATGAGCATGTGGACAGGAAATACCAAAATGAAAAATACATGGGGTTATTTTCTTCATGTACGTAATTTATATTTAAGGAAAGTAGGTAAGTTGTTAAAGGAAGGGCGATCAAATCAGTAACTCCACTGCAGAAATACAACCATTTTACAGTACTGTGCCTACAAACTGTTACTGCTTTCCTCTTTCAGTTCCTTACAGTTTTCTACTCTTGAATATGAAAATTTGTAACAGTGAAATTCATTATGTAGCAGGCCGAAAATTACTAAACCAGAGTTACAATTCAGAAACAGTGCAGGTAAAACGAAGAATTCCCTAGGAAAATAGAGGGATTTTGTATCCTCCAGTAGGTGTTCAAATGTATTAAGATTGTTTTTCTTTTTCAAGTATCTGGGTCTGCCTCTTGCATACGCATGAAAAACTGAGATGATTAAGTTGTTTAGGTGGTATAGTGAATTACTCCCAAGGCACAGACATACTCCATTCCCAACTAAATAATGACATAATACTGCAGTGTTTTTTTAAGAAGTTCATCAACAGTGCTGACAGCAGCGGACTTGTGATGAAATCCTAGCTTTGGTGACATGAACTGCAAATCTCCCACTGACCACTGATTCACTCTTCCCCACTTCTCCCCTCTGCAATCATTAAACAGCATATCATTAAGACTTGGTTCAAAAACACTTCATCAACCCAGCTACTCTCTCCAACTACTTATAGTACAAATTATTATAAAGGCTTCTTCCTTTCTGGTCTATGAAGCTCTCACAAAAACAAAAAGAAAAAAGGACTAGGTTTTTCTCACTGTCCTGATAAAGGAGCTTCTTTCGTATAAAATACTGTATATGTGCCAAGATCATTCTGGCCTAACAAATTATTTACATGAAGCTGAGGTCTGGACTGTTCAACTGTCCTCCTCCATGAGGGAGACAGCATCATCTCAGAGAAGCACTGGCCTTCAAATAGCAGGTCTTCAGAAAGACCAGTAACACCTCTCACATGGGACTGATGAGTGACAAGAGTCTGTGACACCATGGGAGTGTGTGACAGTGCCTAAACCAAGGGAGTCAGAAGGTGAGATAATGCAGGCTCATGCCTGTAGGCATTCTTTGCAAAGGAGAGGGATTCACCCCAAGAAGATGTAAATGCTGTTCACTGTCCTTTTCAAGCACCACCAGAAATACCTTCAAGCACCATTTGCTGATTATGGATCTCTTGCTCTTTACGTGCATTCCTTGATGTGCTCCATACTGTGTTCTGAATTACAAAATTTGCATTATCCTTTGGCCTCTGGGGTGACTCTTCCCAGGAGTTTGGGCATGTTTTAGGCCTTTGCTGCTCAGAGCTTGGGTTTCAGCAGAGGTTATTGGAGCGACCTGCCCATAGGAAGCTCTTGCCTTGCCAATTCATCGGCTGCATAAGAGCTGCTGTACAATTATTCCCTCAGGTAGTGGTTACAGCTCATTTGTCAGTCTGAATTTAAACACCAGCGCTATGAAGGATCTTTCAGTATTTATGCTGTGCCTCATTGAAGGACAAGCCATCAGCTATTGTATATCAAGGGATAGACTATTATGAAACCTAGCTACCAGAGGACAGATGTCTTGGTGAACGGGTGTTAAGCCTTTCTCATTGACTATAATCCTACTCACCAGAACTGACTAAGAGCTATTAATCGTGTGTCTCCTACAGCATCTGAGAGGAACTGGGCTTCTCCTGCCGCTGGGCAGGCTGACAAACAGTTGTCTGAGCAGGATGCCTAAAGACTGATGGTTCAGGGTGACATCAAAAACTCTTTGACCTTTGCAGGGGTCCACCACGGCCAGGAGCAAGGATCACTGATATGCCTGACTGCAGTAGTATAAGATATGTTTAATATTGATGGGCTTGTTTCAGAATAGAAGTTTTCTTGGAAATCCCCTAGGATTCTTCTGATGTTTTATGAGCTCAAGTTCTCATAGGCAGAAAAAAAAATGTAGAAAACAAAGTAATTTAGATATTAATTGCTAATGCTGTGATCCTTTACGGTAGAAAATAAATAGTTTGCTTTATATGTCCCTGCTTGCCTCACTAACCACACAAACACAAGGAAACCTTCTAATAATGTGTAATATCTGGGGAGATGCCGTTTTACTGTGATTGCACTGCTCAGCTAAACTCAGGCTTTAGTACTCATCATCTCAGCTTCCCCTTCTGATTGCAAAGGGTAACCTCATGTAAACACGAGTCTACCCACCAAGTATCCTACATTTTATAGTCTCATGCAGTAGCTACTATATCATGTACCATGTCCTATGAAGCCCTAGCCAGGCAACAAAAATCATCCTTCAGAGCCATTGTTCCCTTCACAATTTCAGCCTGCAGCATGGATGCTAAAAAATACTGTGATCTTCTATACAAGTGTAGGATGAGATCCTGCAAACAGACGTGCATACACAGAAAAGAATGTATACAAAAAAGAAAAAACTATGCCCTCTGCCCAGAATCTGAACCCAAGAGATTTTCACAGATTTAGGCTTTCTGGTTATTATGGCCTCAGGCCCCTGTTTGCCCTGCTCACATTCACTCATTCTCTGTCCTTAAAAAAAGGCAAAGGAGACCATTCATCCTGCACTGACTCACCAGCACAAAGTACTATAATTCACTGAAAACTCTGTCGAGCATCAGTATTAAAAAAAAAAATGGAGTCCAGTTTAAAGAAGAATGTGGACTAACATAATCATTGCAGCAATCAGGTTTTTAACAAAAGACAGCTTTGATTCTCCTTTATTTGGATGGCACTTTTACCTTTGGTATTGCTAGGTAGTCCTCAAAGTGATGGAAGATGTACGAGTTGTTAGGGTGACATGCATTTTCAGGAGGAAACTGGTGCCCCCACTGTTCACAAAAGCAATGCATACTAACCACAAACATGCTCACCCTGCTGCCCTGCCAGCTGAAAAAAAAAGGTGTTAAGCAGCAGCTGTCAAGCTACAAAGGAAGAGGTGGTTCTTGGGCTGGGAGAAAAAAAAAAAATTGTTAATAAAAGCACAGCACAAAAAACAACTCTTCCAGCATTCCTGACTCACTTCTTTGAAACTCTTCAGCATTTTTGGCTTTATAAGATTCAGGGCAATTTATTATTCAGCCACTGCCTATGTGAACTGAACCAAAAAAAAGGGAGAAAAAGATTAATTCATTTCTCCTAATATTGCCAGGAATCCTTCTAGTCAGGCTTAGCTGGGGACAGATGCAGTTGTGTCCCTGATGTCAGAGGGGAGGGAAGACTGTACCGTTTGGGTGGTGTTAATTGGGTGAGGCAGCCCCCTCTGTGCACACCAGTAAATCTGCTCATCTCAGCTGAGAGGCTGTTAGCAGTTGAGTTTGCACATCGAGGCCCAGGTTTTGACAGGTACCCTCTATTGCAAATATTAGTAGTTAAGCATCTAACTACTCAATTGCATGTATAATTCAGGTAGATACATGTATAATTCAGGGAGTTCGCTATCCAAGAGACTTTCTAATTTTTGTTCCCTGTGGTGTTCATGAGCACAAAATTGTGGATGATTTTTTTATTGTTATTATTTTATTTTTGGTGCTGAAAAATGTGCTGCAAGGAAACAACATTGGGATGAAGCCCATCTGAAAGTCTGCTCCCCAGTGTGTCCGGATACAAATGTAGGTTTTAATGTAGTGCTCTGTTTTCAAACCTTGGAGCCTGATTCACTACTGCATTACACCAATATGAAATCAATCACCTTGTGCTGATACACAACTGGATTAACCCAGAGGTGAATGAAACTTATTGTTTGCAAGTGCCACTTGCTGAAGCACGGACTATCTATTATGAAAAAAATATCCTTAACCTCATGAGGAAATCTGGAAATTTTAATGGTTAAAATGTGAATAAGAATACTAGACTACATTTCTAGGTCCCTTTGTTTTTACAGTACAAAATTCCCAGTATATGATGAAGAATATATACAAGTCTGAACCAGGTCATAATTTAGCATAAAATAAAACAAGACATTTAATCCTGGGGAAAAAAAATGAGAACAGTAGAACTATCAAACTATGTGGGCAATTTCCCTGTGCTCAAATTGCATTTTCTCCCTTCAGTGTTATATGGAAAAGGGTCTTGCCCTCTAGATTAGAGACTTTTGCATTAGAGGAAACTAGGTTATGTCTTCCACTGTCAGAGATAAAAATTATGAGCTGGCGTGCACTTTAGCCAGTCACTCTGAAAAATGTTAGCCCAAGGGGGTAATAATTAGAACTGGTTTTGTCAGGTGACTGCATTTTAAGCAGTGATGTGTCTAAGAATCTAGATAAGGGGGTTGATAAAAATATAAACTTTTTTTTTTCAGCAGAACTGTTGCCAGGGCTTTTTCTATCAGGTTGGTGAATTTTGGGGTTTTTTTCAAAAGTAAGCACTTTTCAGAAATTATCTACTAAAATTTAATACTGCTTAGCGTTATGATGACCTCATAATATTTCCTTCAGAAACCAGTAACTCAGTGTCGTCTGTGAATTTCATACTTAGAGTGAAAAACTAGCCCATTATTTCTTATATTTTCAAGCATATATGCATAGCAAATGCAGCAAATAAACAGCATCTTATGATTTTTTTCCCCTAAAAATGTAAAATACATTCAATTTAATGTAATGGTCTTAATTCACCCCAAGAAAGTAAGCTCTGAACAGAAGAAGATGTCTTAATTAGTGTTTTGATGATAAAATAGTTCTGCTTTACTTTTGAGAACTGTGTTTGTTTCTGTTCATTGTCTCCAGGTGAAGGGAAAAGCAAGACCAAATTTTGGGGGTAGGTAACTTTTCTGGAGCCAAACTGGAGTTTGACGAAATGAACATGTGCTGAAATTAGATGTTGAGATCCCATAGATGGGAGTGGATGGCTCCTATTTATGCAGGTGTGTTCTCCCACACAGAGCAACCCTCAGGACTGAAGGCTCAGCATACTCATCATGCTATCCTCCATGCATTTCAGAAAGGACTAGAAACAGCATCATCTCTCTGTTTAGCATTTACATAAAGATGAAAGGGCTGTAATTGATGACAAGAACTTTGTTCTTGTTTTAATAAAACTTCTCAGTCTTTGATTACCAAACTGATTCCCCAATAATTAATTTATTTCCCTTTTTTCCATCTTGTGAGTGTTTACGAAATTGTGCTAACATGAAGACAGCTCTAAGCCTGGAACTGCTCTCTGCTAGAGCTAGCAGAGAGGATCTATGATATCAGTGGCTCTGTGCCAGCCTCTAAAGACTGCACATCAGTTCTAAAAATAGGATCAACTAGAAGTCCAGGCTGAAGAAAACAAATCTAAAACTGTAGTCCATAGACTTTTAGCAACTGAGAAATCCCAGTGGGGATGGGAATGAGGGACCATGGGAACTTTACTGCTTCCTTTCACTGACAGGATGGTCAGGTTCCCTAGCTCAATGTGAAAAGATTTCCTAAATTCTTTCTCACCCTGCCACTCTAAAAAAAAACCTAAATAGTAAATAAAAATTCCCATATTGCATGGAAGAGGTGTGAAGTGTAGACTGGATGTCTAAATTTGAGTGTACCTATTTGCCTTTTGCACCTGCAAAGGCAGGATTCAGGTCATGTTTAAATTATGTGCCTGGGCCAAATTCTTTTTTCATTTCTTCTAGGAAATAATTCCATCAGTTTCAATAGGTTACTTTTTTGCTTACAGTGAACAGGATTGGCATTTATGTCATTTCTACAGACAGGCAAAGACTTTAGTTTTGATTTACATTTGATATAGTCAATTATGTTCTTAATGTACATATGAGAACAAGTCTTTTATATCCATTATTTGTTTAGAATCAGTGTTATTAGTTGCTAATTTCTGAATCATTATCAAATTTGCAAAACAAAATTAGTGTTTGTTCAAATATGTAAAATATCTATCTATTACTGAAAATCAGCAAGAAGGCTCTGGAAATTGTGCAAACTGTTATTTAGTTTCATATTTGTTTTTAAAATACTTTTAAGCACGTCAACAGCATCCTACTCCTAAACTTTTATCCACATATGTTTATAAATTTTCTTCCTCATATGAAGACATAGACACAACTCAAATATGAATCCCTTTCCTTCCTTTTCTCTTCTTTTTTCTTTTTTAAAAATAAGTACTATAATAGACCTATCCAAGGTTATTATTTGTCCTTGCATCTCCAATGAATCCATGGTAAGAATGAATGTTTTTTATTACTCTGCCACAGCTAAAATTGCTTAGTTCCTGCTACCAATAGGACACATCATTTTTCAAGAAAAACTTCCAAGTTTCATAAAAGAAGAGCATATCGCACCTGATGCAAAGTGAATGACTATTAAAATACAGGGAACACATCCAAAACTACCTTAAGAAAAATAACCCCACATAAGTCCTTTTTTTAAGGAAAATTTTTTAAATGCTGACCTGCTTCTCCTGAAAGCTTAAGCATTTTGTTCTGTTAGTCCCAAGAAATTTTAATTCCTTTATTAAATGTATTTACATGCATATAGCTGTTGAAATAGTCTTTATTTTGGTCAAGGGATCTTAAAGGGAAATGTTAATTTTATGTAATTGTTGTATGTTTACATTTAGGACAAGATACACATGGGATACACCAGTAAATAGCATCCCAAAAAAATCAGGAATTTTGCCCATGGTTTTCAGACCAACGTATGTATGTCTATGGCATTCTGATGGAAATCATTCCTTTTGGGATTTCCAAACTTTATGTCAGTCCGCTCTTTGGGTCTGGGGTATTACCTAAAATTAGCAAACAGATGCACTGGAGAGTCTTGGTTCATTGGTATCTTCAATAATCTCATTCTTGAAATAAATTCATTTTGTTTCAGAAGAATTTAGTAGGATTTTTAGCCTTCTACTAAGGGTTTCCAAAGCTTGCCCCACAAATCCATGCCACTTTCTCTCTGAAAATGGAAGCCAAAGAAGGGGTTTACTGAAAGAACTACAGCTTTTCCTTGAAGGTTTTTCCATCCCAGGACTTCTGCCCTTTTACAGTCCATATTCCTGGCCTAGCATCATGTGTTCTGGTCTAGAGAATGTTAATATGAACAAGTTAATATGAACAAGTTTACAATAAATGTATGAATGCTTTGGTTCATTTTTTGGAAATCGTTGTTACTTGATTATGACTAGATACTGGAATATTAGCTAAGCATAGTTAAAGCATTCTTTGATTAACACTTACGTTGTAGTCCAGATTATTTCTATGAGATACCATGGATTGAAATTTTTCCGGGTTTACATGCAATGACAGCCAAGCCATAGACAGATGTTTGTGTAGCTACAGGACTCACTTCACTTAAATAGTTGTTATTGTCTGGGAACTTGAAACAGTTCCACCTATGTCAGCCAGATATTTAGGGTAGATGAGCTAATCCTGATTCACTACAACAGTCCCTAAGATAACACATCTTTTTTAGGAATTTAAACTAATACCACTGACCCCATGCTGAAGCAAGTCAGGAGCATTAACCCCTATCTGTACTGTAGCGAATGCCATCTTCCAGCAAAAGACTACTAACATGTAGATTGAGAATCCCCAACTGCTTTGCAAAAGGAACATACTTAAATTATCACTGTCAGTCTTCCAAAGGCAACACAGCTGTCCTCCTTGTCTCACAGCTCTTTTCTTATCTCTGTGTACACTATCGATTAATGATTATGAATTTTCCTGATCACCAATCTTACCAAAAACTCCCTCATCCTTCCTATCTGTGGTCGTTTCTTCATACCAAACACTATTACTAGTACCAGCATGTTTGTAGCTCACTGATTCTCCCTGGATGACTTTGGTCCACTAATGGGAGTATACGAAAACATATACAAAATAAGCTGGATACTTTAGTATCTCATTTGCTGATCACAGCTCAGACACTGGGGTCTCACACTGGTCTTCTCTTGCGGTTATAGAACTTATGTCCTACAGACCTACCCTGTGGCACTTAAATGAGTATAGAAGCTTTGAGAGAAAATTCTCCTCAATAATGACAAGGCTAAGGTCAACATTCAGTTTCAGGAGGTTGTTCTTCCCTTTCATAAAACTTGACTATTACAGTACATTTGTCTTTCTTCCACCTTCTTTTCACAAGCACTCAGAGTTGAATGAAGGCTCTTATTTGTCCAGTTATCATACAAACTTACTGTCTTCTGGAGTACATAACTTGCACAAATTGAAAGAGACACTGTTGTAATGTAATCCCCCTTTAAGTGTTCTTAGGCCTTTATAAATTCAAGGTAAGTGCCAAGTCTTTATGTGAATTTTCTCACAGCAAAGACTTCAGATGCTCTCTGTTTGGGAAAAAAAACAGTAAATAAATAAATGTTCATATGCTCACAATTAATCCTACCCTAACAACTAGTGTATGCCCAATTAAAGACATTAGCTAAAGAACAAAGTTGCCTTGTCAAGCCTGTTATGAGAGTGAGTTAAAACCTCATGCTCCTTTTATGAGGAATGCAGTCATTTGTACATCAAGGGGTGTTAATCTGGCAAGTGCTTTAGGATCTACTGGGATGAGAGGTGCTGTAATTGAGAAAACACTGAAAAATGAGGCAAATGTGGGATTTGCAAGAGAGTGGTTTTCTTGCCAGTGTGAAGAGACTGTCATGGATTGTGCCTCATATCAACAGAACTGTGTGTTAACATATCAACGGAAGCTGAAGCAAGAACAAAATTGGTGTTAGTACGCAAAAACACCCTTCTGTAATGAACTATATACTTTTCATTTATAACACAGAAAATAAAAGTGAAGGCTGCCTAGGAAAAAAAAAAGAGTATTTGAGCCATCCCAGAGAATGGGCTATTGCAGAAAAACATTCAAATACGATTTTTCACAGATTACACTGCTCTGAGCAAGTCCTGGCTTTCTTACTTCATAGACAAAACTCTAGGAGAACAAAAAAATAATGCCCCACAACCTATTTTCTTACTGTAAGTCATGATTCAACAATCAGGAGAAATTCTATATCTTGAACAAATTTGTGAAAAGCAGAACTAATACATGATTGTGGTCTTCTGGCTCTTCTCAAACTGTCATGCCAACTCAGCAGCTGGTTTTGTGGGTTCAGTTTCAGGTCTCAAGAGAAAGCTACAAAGAAAGACTGTGAATTGATGCTTTCATTACAGAGAATGGATTGATGTGGATTTTGTGACAGTTTGTGGTAGCATGGTGTGGGGTGGATTTTTTTTAAAGCCTTTTCAGGAGAAAGGTGTGACCTTGCTTGAACTTGTTTTAACCCTGCAGATAGTTTGATGTCATAGAATCTACACTATATGTCTTTCTATATCCTGGCCTTTCCTAATGTTGACAGTTGTTAGACTTTCATGAATTCATCTACTTGGAAGAGATTTCCAAAGCATTTCAAAAGAACAAACAGGAAAACAGAAAAAAAAAAACCTCAAGAAAATGCCACCTTATTAAGATTTCGCTCTAATTTGGGTGGTGTCTTCTTCACTTCAAACACCTCATGTTTACCAATCCATACATATAAGGCTACACATAATATATTAAACAAATCAGGATTGATGCCTGTCCCATAATTTGTGGACTCTTTACACCTGTTGTTTTTTAACTTAGAGCACAATCTCTGACATCACCATTGATTAAAATGGTATTAAACATTATTAAAAGGTCTGAAGGCCATATTCAAAATCTTTGACTCTAATTTTACACTTAGGATTTGGTTCTTTGTAGTTTTATGTGGAAGACCAGTCAACAACTTCAATAATGTTCTAGGTTATTCTTACATCCATGTCTAATATAAAGGAAAAAAAAAAAAAGTCCTGCTCTTATTCCTTTACACTCAAGATTGAGTTGCAGCACTCTGAGAAGGATAAATGGCTCCCCTTCTTCCAATCAGGTCCAAACACAAAAAATATTCCAAAATGTTCAGGGTACAAATCTTAGTATTTCCCTCTCTATGCTGGATGTTTAGCTGAGGGGAAATTGCATTTAAATGAATGAGCAGTGCTTGTCTGGACATGTGCATTTTTGCTCGCACTTCAGGGCTTTAAACGTTGTTTTGTGCAAAGGATGTTTTACAAAGTGGAGACTGCATGATCCAGGCAACTGGCTCTTCATTCAGCTGCATCCACATTTAAACCCTCGTGCAGCACTTTGTCCAGTAGTGATTTCTGCAGGACGAGGAAAGTCTGTTCTCCAAAACAGTTAGTGGAGAAAGTCATAGGCTGTAAGGCTTGGTACAGTAAATAAGCAACCGAAAGACAATGTCACTTTTTCTTTACAGTACTCTAACATTAGAGGAGAGTGCTCTAACCCAGCTACAGCAATCATTGAGAACCAAGGTATGTCAGAGAATCTCCCTGCTTCCCCCTAGATTTTTCATTTTCTCCCTGTTTGTGGGTTTTTTTTAATTAACTAGGATTCATTTCAGCAGAGAAGCATGTGTTTTGCCTTTTGTGTGTGACAATAGGTTTATAATGGCAGCTTTGTGCTACTTTTGAATTTCCTTTTTGCAATACAAGTAAGGTGAACAAATAAAGAGAAACCCTTGCTCTGTGATGATGCTTTGAAGCTTCAATGCATGACACCTCTGAGACCAAGCATCTTGCAAGATTCACAAAGGACTGACTGGGTATATGCAAACAAGACTCCTAATAATCCAAATATTTATAATCCAGAGATGTTTGTTGAATGAATACACTATCTCAAACTCAAGCATTTTACAAATCACCACTCTCAGGAAGCAAAAAGAAGCACTAATATATAACAGACTTATTCACTGTGTATAGTGGCACATCTTTTTCTTATGCTAAAGCATCTATGAAACTCAGCAGACAACAGCTTTGATTTAGGATGTCAATACTTAGGTCCCTTTTTATTTGGTGCTGACTAGAACGACCAAAATTAACAAAAACTGGCATATGCATTCTGCATATGGTGCCTCACTATTCAGACGTCTTGATTTCAGCCAGAACATAAAAGGAACAAAACTTTCTTTTAAAAGGACGTGTTAGTTGTTTTACCTCTCTATACAGTTACCTCTTAGATTGTTTTTATTTCATGGATGCCTACATGTTTTAAATCTTCTGCTCTTTAGTTGAAAACTATCAATAATTTGTGTTGTGTTCACACAACTCTGCATAAGCTCTACACTGTGCTGATGACCCTAGTTCATCTCTAATTCTCTTGCTACATCTCTGTTATGCCATCATTTTTTCAGGTGGCTGTTTTATATAAATTTGACTCAAACATGTTTTTCTTGTCTATGCAACAGATAGCCATCCAGGAAGCTGCGTCTTATTCCAGAACCTCAGACAACATTTTAGATGATGCTGAAATAAAATCCCTGATGCAAGACATCTTATTAGAATATAAATACTAATTTTGGGAACATGGTGGGTACAATGTAGCTATTTCATAAGGCTCCAGGCTGATACATCAGTGATATGAAAAAGACAATTCCTAATAGCAAAGTAGATACTCTTTCAAAAGTAATTTTCAGAATAGCCAGAAACAAAGCTAAAAAATCCTCAGAAGCAATTCAATATTTAAAGCCAGAGTTTGGTTCTGAATGAAGCAGTTATTCAACTCTCACAAGCTGTATAAAATCATGATTCTAAATCAGCTGAAGGACAATCGTTGCCAAGAATCTAATGGACTCTTTTTAAAAACACACAAAACAGGAGGGTGATAGTTCAGGGTGGGGAGTTCCTTTTGTACTTTTTTTTTCAAATTCTTAAAAAAACTTCTATCCCGTAAAAAATTATGTTTTCATACGTGTTGTTTATGCTTTCAAAAGGGGCAGTGTACAAGTCCCAACAGTTCATCATATAGAAACCATTTAAAACATTCAAGTTTTCCTATAAGATTAGCTTTCAAGAGCAAGAAATTTTTCTGAAGGAAAGTGGTTTTTACTAACACCTTCCTATTTTGGAGTGGGTAAAAATGGCCTCCCTATTCTCATGGGTAAAATGGACCCCAAAGCTTTGGAAGATAGAGCAAAAAAAAAAATGCTTCTTTCCAAGAATAAAACTGAGCAGGTCTGAAATGTTTAGAGCTTCTGATTAAACCTGCAGTGATATGTTTTTCTTACACAAAGCATTTGTCATAAGTAGCATGTCTGCTAGGGTATTATTGATGCCACTGGACTGAAATTGACTGAATAATTTATGCTGTTTACTGTTCAATAAAGATTTAAAAAAAAAAATAGAATAAGCACTGCGGGAAAACAGGAGATGGACAAAAGTGTATATCGAGGAATGCTGTTGTCTTTTAAAAAAAAAGCTATCTTCTACAGTTAATAAAGTGAATCTAAAGGGGAAAGCACAACTTACCATATGGACAATTCTAATAAGTGAACATTCTCAACATTTTCAATGAAATCAATTGGCTAAGAAAAGCTGCCAAATAGGTGTGAAATGAGGTGAAATTACTAGGGATACACTTCCTTTTAAGATACTTTGCTTTGTTCCTTGCAGTGCTGTGCTGTTTAAAAAAAAAAAAAAATACTGGAGATGGAAAGGCGGCTATATTGATTTAAATTTGCTAACGAAGTCTCGGAATCTATTTCTTCTTTCTCAGAATAAGTACATAATGTATATGTAAAGATATGCATGTGAAAAATAAATATTACATATATAATACCTTCAACTTTTCTACTCTTTATGTGTGAATCACAGTTTGTTAAAGTTACCACTGTGTATTAGCATAAAACACATAACTTGAATTGTGAGTTTATAAAATTTTCAGAATGTATGATTATGGTTCTGTTCTTACTCTAAATTTTTACACAGCTTGTATGACTTATTTTATCTGTTGAAACATGGATTTTACGTTAACACATTTTTCCCCTTTCTTAACACAAAAATTTAATACTCTGAGCCTATAGCAAAGGCAGAGTTGCAGACCAAAGGGTGGACGGATGAGGGTGCAGAAGGAGGGACAGGGGAGAGAAAAAGCATGTGGCTCAGTTAAGCTGAAAGTGTTTCACTGATTACTCAGTGGCTAAAAATATTTGAATTGCTTACAGGTTGCATAGTATATATGTTTGGCATATTTAAACAGACTTGTATCAGCTGCTCAGGAACCATTCCAGTAAAACTCCTTAAAAGAAATCAAGTAAAATCACAGGCACCTGTCTGCTATGCTGTTTCTAATTTGAAGGCAAATTCATCTCTGACACACAGCAGATTCCACGCAGGTGGAAACAAGCCCCTCACTGTTCCTCTCTCTGCCAGTCAAATTATGTCATCAGTGAAGGATCAGTGGGTTTTAATGATACAGCGGCCTCCATACTGAGAAGTAGGTCCTCGCAGAGCAATATGCATAGCCAATAAAATGGTTGTCACGAAATTACAATTGACACTTAACATCACTAAATCTGCAGTGCAATTCCTTGTGACAGTTGTGTAGGTATATTAGAAGAAAATAATTTACTTCAAAAACAGCATGTGAATACATTTTCCTGAGAGGAATTCACGTCATATTTACAGTAGCCAAACCAAGCAGTCTCGAGGCAACCTTAATCTGGGAAGAGATCATAGACACTAACATGTTAATTGAAGTATGATTATTTATGTGTGCAATAAACAAAGCTAGAGCAGTTGCTCTGTAGGGCTATCTCTATAGATTTTAATTGTAATTGGGGATTTTAATTGTTTCTTGTTTTTAAATTAATATTACCCTCTTTTGCTTTAGGGATTAAGAAAAATATAAATACAAAGCAACTCTTCAAATGAAAAGCGGCACTGACTGAAAACATCTTGATGTTTTTCTGGACCAGAAGCCACATACAAGCACACAATTCTTTACTTCTCCTCCTTGCTTTTCCCACATAACCCACTACCGTATGTGAATTTGAATATTTGGGTGCTTTAGAATGTATTACGTGCTATGCACATTTGGCTCCATAGAGGCTAATAGTCATGGGGAGCATCATCTCCAGACCACCTCGGTGGTGTTCTGTACCTCTTCTTCATCTGGGTGATTGTGTTGCTTTGGAACAAAAGGTAGGAGAAACAAAACACTTTACTCTGGTTTACCTGATTTGATACATTCATTTGGAGCAGATTTGCAGGGAGAAGATGTTCTGTCCTTATAAGTCATTATAAGGACATTATAATATGGCCACTAAAGGTGTTCTCTCCCCAGGACAAAGTGGTTTGAATGCCTGGTGGGATGGGACTGCAAAAAATTCATTCTAACTTTGTCTCCAGGCAATTCACCTTTGGCCCAGTGATGATAGGAGTCTTTCTGCTGATGGGGAAGGTATAATAAGTCAAGTCAGGCAATCTTCAGCAGGCAGAGGCCGATTTGTTAGCAGAATGAAGCAGGTGTAGCATCTTGTACTAGATAGCTCACCCCAGCATGAGAATTACCTTGCTGGAAGTCCTCAAAGCTGCACATGAAATATATGAGATGGGTGCTTGTTCTGCAAATGGCCTCTGTGAGCGGGTAAGCGAATTTTAAAAACCCAAACATGAGACTATGGGTATGATATTTCCCCTTCTTGAAAATCAGATGAAAAATCGTGTGAAAATGAAAAGTCTGTCCGAGGTCTCCGTGGACATAGCTGCCCCACTATGTTGGAATGCATTGTCCCAACACGAGAGTATCACTCTTTTACCATCATTTCCTTTACAAACCATCAGATAAAAAATGAATGCAATTAAAGACCAGTGTTTTTTGTCTTGTCCACTATCAGACATGAATAATTAATCAGGAAAATGACAACAGAACAACAAAAATTAAGGAAAAAAATATAGTTGCAGAGCATAGAACTCCTTTATCCTTTCCAACCTAGGCTGAGTGAGCACCTAAGTCCTTCAGCACCTTCCCAGGAGCTCAGCACATTACCCATAAGTGACTGGCTGGGAAAAGAGTCACTGAGAGTATGGATATGCTGCTGCTGCTGCTGCTGCTGCTGCTGCTGCTGCTTTCACCCTATGTCAGTGGAGACAAGGGACATCCTCAGCCCACTGTGGCTGGAAACCCTTTGTTAGTACACCAGATCAGCAAAGATGACACAGAATTATTTGTCACAGCTATTTATCCTTGAGCACTCTTGTGTTAGCAGAGGAGGGGTTAGGTTTTGGCCAGGCTCTTTTGGAACCGCAGCTTTCAGAGCTCCTGCAAGCCATGTGAGAGCAGTTTATCTCAGGGCTGACTTTGAACACCCTAATGACAGCATCAGATTCCCGTATTTCTGTGGGGCTGCTTGGTGCTGCAGACTGACGTGGTTGTTAGCTTAAGCAGCAAAATAGAGGACTCCATATGTCTTGAAATTAGAAAACAGTGACCAGCTTTGGAAAGATCTGTCTCCAGGGTATTCCAAAGGGAGTTAGAATGACAGCATGCTTGAGCTTGGGAAGAGTTTTACTTTTTCTTACAGTGACTCACAGGAACACACTGGATCACCTGACAACACAGTTTCTGTGAACAACTTAAGTGGCACAGAGTTACAAGTGATGGAGCTTTGCAGAAAGTGGTCCTCAGCTCTCAAAGGCAATACCCACCAGGGTCCAGATGTAGTAATTTTCATGGAGCATTGCGTACCAGAGGACGTTCCTTCCAATCTGCTGCCTTTGTTGTGTTTAAGACAATATCCCTTTGTGTTTGAGGTTTCAGTACAACAATTGTTTTACACCTGGCTCCACAAGCAATCTACAAACATCTCTTTGAAGCTTTTATAATTCCAGTAATTCAATGCTCTGTAATTTACCTGCTTTTTCAGAGCTGATGAGAAACTGCAACTGATACTGAATCCCAACATTAAAAAATGTCCAAATGAGATAAAAAAGGTGAATTTCATTATTTGTCTGAATGTCATTTGAAATTTTTTTCTCAGAGAGGTTGCAGAGGAAAAGCATTTGCAAGGGTGGCTGTTTGTGCATGGCAATGCCAAAACTGTGCAAAATTATATACATGTGTACCTGGAGCATCTGCCTGGAACTTGATGCAAAGACAAAAGAAAAATATCATAAGCCAGGGGCAGATGTGGGAAGTGCACTTGAACATGAAGAATTTAGAAGCTAGAAATGAAATGCACTGCCCTCTTAAGCAACAGCTGAAGAACTTGCACTAAATCCTTAATAAACTTATTAGAAAATGCTACAATTCTGTTTAGAAAACACCTATTCATCTTAATTGGCATAGGCTTGTGTATATCCTAGCAAACACCAGTAAAGTAATGCAAAAACTTAAGTGACAACAGGAGGAATGTAATTTCTCTGCCTCCTATGCTGCCAAAGAGGGTTGTGTCATTGCTGCCTTCCAACCTGAGCTTGTCACACAACACATGGCCTATTACCTCATTACCTCGTGAGTCTCACTGGCAGAATTTCTACCCTAAAGATATCTTCCTTTGTTGCTGAGATTAATAATACTGCAAGTGCAACTTGTGAGGTCTCTGATACGAATGCTCTCTTTTTGAGGAATGTTGACTGTCAGGGAGTCTACTGTGCATATACCTTGGTTGTCATTGCTTCTCCAGTTGCCTATTTAAGAATTGTTAAAACTCACAAATGCTCTACAGAAATAACTGGTTACAAAAACTCTTCTGACCCATTCCCCTCTTGGTGAAACATCTTATCCCACATTAACCCAGTGTAACTTCCCACTTACCTCTCTTACTTTATATTTTATATTCGCTTGCATTCACTGTTCAGCCTGTTATGCCTGCCTGGACCTCCATGAAACAAAAACTTGTCCATCAGCTCTGAATCTTAAAAAGCTTAAATGTGGATGGTTTGTGGGAATTTAAACCTGCTGTTCATCTCCTGATGTTCTAAACCACACCTTGAGTTATTGATAGTGGTAGTTTGATTTGGGATGCTTGGTATTTCTAGACAGGGCCAGAAAATTACATTGTTAGTCTAAATTTCTCAAGTTTTTTCTGGCTAAAAATATCCTAAAAATAGCAACATATCCTACTGGACAATACTTTCAAATCATTGCAGGAAAAGACAGCATTTCCCAGAAGATGCAGAAAACCTGCCAGAAAGCTGGTACATACTAAAGTAACAGAATTTGAAAAACAGGGGAGCACAGCTGAATGTAAAATTAGAAAAGTTTGTGTTTCTGCTCTCACTTACAGGACATGGGGGACAAATGAATTATATGCTCAGGGTCATGGGCTCTATTTCATCTCTAAAACTTCCCTTGAAGTTCAAACTAGTTTTTCCACCTCCCCAATCAGAAATGGTCATAACAAAGCCTACTAGACTACTAGTCCTATCATTTCTGCTAGTCCTCCCAGCAAACTATGTTATCCTTAGTCAGTCCTAAAATACTGCTTCATCAAGCAGCCTTACTTTTATTTTGACATAAACATCAGAACAGATTTTAGATTCATACCCTATCATATGAAAAACAGGTTTATATCACATGAAAAAGTGTGCAATTTGACCTACCAAAAGCAGCTCATGCGAGACAGAACTTTTGACTCACTTGGACTAAAGAAATGAGACAAATCACTAACTAGGCTTCAACAAAGCACCTGGTAGTGTGACACATAAAAATCAGTGGTGAAGCTGAAAGGGCAGCGGCTGATGTGTTAGAAAAACTGATCTCTGTTGAATTCAGATACTAAAATGGTTTAAAGTGAATTATTAATTTTGTGAAAAGTTGTTACTGAAATTTCTCAAAGTTATTTCTTAGGAACAAACTTACTTAAATCTCTCACTTAAGTTTAGAGAAAAAAATTGGTATGTGCTGATTACAGATGCTTTGGTGCCATCTTGAATACAGAGAGAAAACAAAAGATAATTTTGAAAGATTTTCATGACCTTGCAGGCTGCAGTAGAATTACAGAATGAAATATGGTAGGAGAAGATCTGAGTTCAGAGTCAGGTATTTTCAACACATCCCAGGAGAGTTAGTTTGGGACAAAAATGCAGCCACTTCTTGAAGATTATGCATACTGGACAAAAGTACTTCATAGGACATTTGAATTTTAACAAAACGTTACGTTACATTCAGGAAGAGATTGCATTGCACTAATAAGTGGCACCAGTTGTGCTCTGGAGTATAACAAGGCAGAGAGAGGGGACAATGCAAGATTTGGCCTCGGCCGCCCCTGTTCTCTTTGCGACTCACTGCAATCTGTAGTGCATTTTCAAAACTCAGAAACTGTCATCGCAGCAGCAATGGATAAAGGTTCTTTATACTCTTTCTCTCAGCCTACTGGGTTCTCACATTAGCACAAGCTGGAATTTGGCACAGAGGGGCTGCTTTTTTGCAGAAATGCTTACATCTATTTCAGGAACATCTGCTGCAATAAAAAATGTGTGGCACATACTCCATGACTTGCCACATAATCCTCATGTGACAAATAACTAAATATAAAATAAATCTGACAAAACTAATAAACTACAGCAATGCCAGGAATAACAATCAATAACTTAACTCCTCTTTTAAGGGATGAAAGAGGAAGGTCACATTGTGGCTAATTGCAAACATTGCAACTCAAAACACCACCATCATTGTGCAACTATAATTTTAACTTCATGCTCAGTCAGATCACATCAATAGTATGAGGCTCGGTGGCCTTCTGCTAGTTGACCAAGATCTTAAACAATAGGCCAATGTAGTCATCATTATACCTTCTAGCACACTGACTATTGAGGCCAATTTTTTTCTAAGGTGTCAATCAGACAATAATTGCTAATTGAAACTACATCACAAGGAAGTGAATTCTGATATCTGACAGTGAATGCAAATATTTGACCTAATCATATTAAAGGCAATTAAAAATCAGTGGTATATCTGTGGTGACATAAATTAGAGGATGATTTAAGACGTGTATGTGAAGAAAATTTAGACAGCAATATTGCAAAAATACAGAATAAATGAACACATTTTCATGTCTCAGATCCCCTTGGTCTATCTTAAAAACTTGGTGAGGCAGTTCAGGACTCAACGTAACAAATATCAGAAGAACAATGCACCTATGTTTCTGCCTTCCACCCCTGCAACCTCTCCGATCCATTAGGAAAAATAAAGTCAAGTCATATTTTCCTTCAGTTTTTACAGAATGTGCTGTGTACAGTATGGACATAAGGGTTAACATGTATCTTATAGATAGCTGAATGTGTCAGATAGATGAATCAACCTTCTGTGACCTGGTGCTATAGTGAATTATTAGATTATACGATATAAAATGTTCAGACATACAAGGAGTTCTTGACTGCTCCATAGTAGCAGCAAAGAATGAGAGAAGTCTTTTGT
>VWZT01000035.1:87870-109292 GCA_013397055.1 Pachycephala philippinensis
TAAATATGATGTTTGTGGCAACCTTTTCAGCAAAAAACACACAGTATTGTGCTGATAGCCTGTTCTCTGTACTTGAGCACACTATTTTAATTTCTTTACTCATCAGTTTTACATCTCATAGAAAAACTTAAGGATGAAGTGGGGGTCCACCACCCAGCTTGTAGAATAGATAAGCATCTTCATTCTCTCTCAAGATTTGTAAGGGGGGAATTAATACATACCTAGACAACTGTAGCTCAAAGACCAAAGGCAAAAAATAGCCAGGCAAGTAACCTCATTGTGCATGCATGCAGTGCATTCGTGAAGCAGTTCATTCCGCTTTGCTGGCACTGAATCCTGCTCACTGCTGAGAAGTTTGCTCTAATTCCAACAAAATCTTTACATATACCCAACCTTAAGAAAGGCAGAAAGCCTTTACCTGACTGGTAAAGTCAACAGGGTGGTGTTGGCATGCTAAAATGTAGCCTTAAAACTGGTTGTAAAATAAAGAATTCTTTTAATTGGGCAAATGGATTCATGCCTTAATCTTCTCAAGTGAAAAATAAGGAATATCTTTATTGTGAAATCCTTGACAAAATACCCCCAGGATATGTAGCAAGTCCAGAGAGTTCCTGAATGCAATTGTGCAATATCTTTGAACTCTCAAACAGTCAAAGTGAAGGAGGGCAGGAGAAGTGTGTCATTTGATCATTCTTAATGTCAAATCTGTTCCTGTAACTCACACAAGTTCAGAGTGGGGATCTTACTTGCTATGGTGTAAAAATCATCCAAAAGCTTAACAACAAATAAAAATAAGAATATAATACTGAGAGAATAGACATCTTCAGTTCTCTGTAAGAGTGCCCAAACTGGTACAAAAAGGAATGTAGGGACTACTTCAGATAGTGCAAAAGAATGTAGCTGCTAGTTGGGGACGAAGATGAAATGGAAATATTTAACATTCATTCGTGGTAGAAGCTCTCTGTGAAGGGCAGGAAATCCTCAGACTTATTTTTCAAAAAAATTGAGAAGAGAATGGCCACATTTCTTTTTAATCTCATCCAGACTTCTCAAATCTGCTTTTTTGTTTCTTTTTTTCATTTTTTTCCTAATAATTTCAGAATTGATTAGTCTTCTTGCTGTTTTCTGCCAGTCTTGTACTTCATTTCTATTGTGGAAGAGATCTTTGTGTGACGCAGGTAGTGCCCCAAGTGTTTGATCTTTGACCTCCACTCAGAGGCTGTTTTATGTAGAAAAGCCCTGTGATTATTGCCATTACTTTCTTTAACCTACTTTTTCACCTTGAAGTGTAAAGGGTCACAGCTAGGGCCTAGCTCTTATTGCAGTCTTTAGATGAAGCATATACTATGAAAAGATCTCTGTTTTTATTTCTTAGGAATTATGGGTTTAAGCCTTGAGTTCTGTGAAAATAATTACTGTTTTGGCCACCTTTTTCTCTTATATTTGATGCTACTGAGTGGACTAAATTACCTATCTAACAGGAAGGTTAACTGATAGTTTTAAGCTAACGTGCATAGCTTCTGCTAATTCCCTTATTATTTTCCTTAAACTTTCATGTGAGCTATTGCCTCTCAGTGTCCTGTTGTTTTAACCCTTTCCCTTGTACCAGTAGCTGAGGATGACTATTTAATTTTTTATTATCCTAAACTAGACCAGAGTTCAAAACATTTAAGTGCCCATAAATATATGATTTGCAATAATCTGAGTTTATTGTGAATTGTGTAAAGGTAAGAGAGTGAGACATCAGAGAACTGATTATTTCTTTGGGATTTTTTCTCATGAAGATCCTTGAAAGTGGCTCACCACCTATATTGCAATAAGTAAATTGTCTCCGTTTATTATTATTGTTGTTGTCAATGATGATGATATTGTTATTACTGTTATTTAATAAGTGGATCTAAAAGCCTTTCACGGAGCAAAAACACTTGTGTCAACTTTTGCAGATAATGGTTTATCATGAAAGAAAGTTTTTAGGACTCCAGATCCAGACAAAATGACCTAAAGTAGCTTGTTAAATGCCAGGAAATATAAAATACATGTAACAGAAAATGTGTTTGGAGTGTTGGCTGCTACCTGCAACACTGATGTAATCATCTAATAGTTCCGTATTTTAGCAAGCACCAGCCATAGGAAGGGTGGATGGTCGACAGCAGATTCATGTTGCACAAAATGAAAAATGCCCCATGTCTGGACATTATAATAAACATAATATTATTATCATAATTACAGCATTTAATATATGGGATTAGTCCTTCTGATAGCACCATTAGCCATCACTATACCCTGTAATAGGTGGCTTCATCCTTGTTATGACATGATCTTTCCTACTGTTTATTGACTTTTCAATACAAGGGGGAGGGAACATTCCCAGCCCCCCAAACCTTTGAGAAGCTACTGTAAAGCTGTGGTTTTATTCTCAGCTGGAATGTTTAGAAACCTTTAGAGCTAAATACCTCCGTGTACTGCTTAAACACCAACAACAGCCTTATGGGGCCTTGCCCAACTTTAAACACATCTTTTTTTGTTGAGAATATTGCATTCTGTCACAATTCTGTAGGCAAACCCTGGGCCCACATTAAATATACCAGCTTCATTGAAGCTTACTGAATTGGACTGAGTAGCTTTTTGTTTTATTCTCTCTTTACTTCACCCCCGGCTGAGACTGGACAGCCTTTCTTCTAGTGGAGCATGCTTTAAAACATCCCAAAAGGAGGGAAGGGGGTGGAGTGGATGGGGGAGGGGGCAGGCTGCTTCGTAAGGAAACCAAGGGGTGCAGCTTAGTCCCATAATTAGTCTTGATCCTTAGAGTCTAAAATATTTTAACACCAAGTTTCTGATTGCAGCCCTGCAAAGTGGATTTGGGAATGCAGAAAAGTAATTAGGTCTGTGCATTGAAGTGTGGAGAGCATTTAAAAGTGAATGGGTGGTTACTACATTCTTGGCAGCCTGGTTTTTATCTTTTCATGCCGCTGTTGTTAGAGATGATGGGTTTATTGCAGTTTTAGCACTTTGGAGGTGGCTGTGTTTTTCTTAACTGAGCCTTTCACTTTCTGTCTCTTAGAGGAATACTTGTGGCAGAAGGAAAAGTGAAGAAAATGTGAAATCACAAAAATAACATCGCCTGAAATCCCCCAAAATATTGTTTGCAGGAGCAGAAAAAGCAAGAATAAGCCACAGCCCTGCAATAGGCGACCTGCAAAGAATCCAGGTTTAATTAATGACTCATTCTGTACAGAACCTGCTGGAGACAATGGTTACCCGAAGGAGAAGAAAAAAAATATTACATCTCTGGCAGGGTGTGCTCACATCATCATCTGTACAAACCACCAGGCAGACAGGGCTGGAACCATCAACCTCCTTATAACTCCAGACTGTTTTTCCAATGTGGAAAAAAACAGCATGCAAATGGTGTAAAAGCAGCTACGAATTTACAGTCATGCAGACACATACATGTCACAATGCTTAATAATTCATATGTTGTTGTTGTTGTTACTATTACTACTAGGTATATATACACTTAACAATGTATAGATTTTCTTGTCAAATGCATAATTTTTACAGGTCTGGCTGTTGAATTTGCTATTCAATGATTCACTGTTGCTGACCTGAAATCATAAGAAATTTTGTTTTAAAATAAAAAGTTCTAAAAATGAGAAAGGAACCTGTACATTTCCAAATTAAAAAAATAGTTTCTCTGTCTCTTGCTGTTCTAACTTCAGACTGTTGCACTAAAAAGTTATGGCAGAAATATGAGGAAATACTGGGCCATAGAAAAATGCAGGAAAGTCACTTATTAGCTGACAGAAATTGCTTAAAACATTGGGAAGGATTTGCTGAGGTATAAGGAGAAGAACAATAGTTTACAACAGAAATCTGATAAACAGATAACCTTGGGATACCATCATTGCATTATTTATCAGATTATTCCTTTTAACTAATTCAGTTCTTTTTGTCAGGGATTCAGCTGGCTTTTGAAAGATATTTTAGTGTAATTTTCTTTCTTTTTTTTTTTACTCAATTTTTAGTTCATCTACTCTTTTTCTTCTATTCAAGGTACCTAAAAATTTCATTTCATCTTTGGATTCAGTAGGTATTTATTCACATAAAAAATCTGATTCATTTCCAGACAATTTTTTAAAGGGTATCTGTTATATTTTTCTTCTCTTTGGTCCAATGCCTGAGAAATGCCTTTTTTTTTAGTTGGCCTTTGCTAGTAGGCAGTATTTCTTTAAAAGGTGCCTCATGTTTGTGAATGCATGGTAGAAAGGGTTCAGCTCTTGCCGAATATACTTGCTACCTCTTATGTCTGTGATGGGAGGAAAAATAATGCTCTTTGAAACATGCCCTAAACAGTTGACTGTAAGTGAGTGATCTGGAGTTTGCACAAGTCTCTTGGGTAGGTTTAGCTTTATAAAACAAATGTCAGTTTCAGAAAACTTTACGTCTCTTTCCAGACTCTGGGAGTCAAACCACAGATGCAAGATCTTCCTATGATCTGGATGAAAGGGGCTGATCTTGGTGCTTTTGGAGTCAATGTCGCTAGTAAGCCTCAGGTCATACAGCTTTAAGACCCCACTAAGACACTAAGGTAGACACATTTGCTAGATGACATTAGGAAATTATTTTCCTGGTTCCTTTGAGATGGGTGTATCTGAAGGTCTTCTGTGCTTCTTGCTATTCAGATTGAACACCTGAATCCTTTATATAACTTCTGCATTGCACATATTGGTTCCAGAAACATCAAGCCTATGAAACAGGTTCCAGTAATGATGCTGAAGTGCTGGTGAAATAATGCTGGCATAACACTTCCAGTTCTGAAAAACCAGGTTTTGAAATACCATGTCTGGAGAGGTGAAAGAGATATGCAGAAGTGACAGTAAAATATGATGAGGCTTAACAGATATATAGAAATGATAGTAAGATGTGAGGAGACCCAACAGTATTCCATCAATTCATGGGAATTAATAAAGCCCAGGAAGCATCTGCCTGACAGTCACGGAGGTGAAGGGCTCATGCTCAGAGCCAGGATATCCGCACACAGAAAAGAGACACTGCCTGCCCTTAAAACACCTCATTGCTTTTTTGAAGCTTAGTGTTAGGTTCATTGGCCACATTTCAACCCCATTTGCATGGAAAAGGAACACTTGTGTTTATCACCCCTAAATCAGAGCATACTATTGCATAATCCAGCATGCTATTGTCTCAGTATTTCCTCACCACAGTTGTCCCTCTCTCCAACATGCACGGGTCAGAAAGTTCTCCTCAACTCCTATGACTTAGGGAGCTGATGATGTCAGGGCTGTAATTTGTCCTGACCTTTCACAACTAAATCATAAACAGGCAAGATCAGTGTACTGCTGACACTTTGATAGTTAAACTTGCGCATCTACAGTGCTCTAAGGAATAGGAAAAAAGACTTTAAAAGGGATGAGTTTTGTTGTACTGTTGTTAATTACTACTATTTGTCCTGATAGTCCTTCTTCTGCTGTTGCTATTTGGAGTCCCATGTACTCAGGCACCTCCGAATTTCATTTGGCTTTCCATATTCAACAGGACATCATTTGCATTAAGATAAAGGTCAGAGATCAACAAAACCCATTTTGCTATGGCAGTTCCCAAAACACTAGTTCATTTATACATGGAGCAACATGACACGCATGCTGAGATCTGCATTTTTTGGGGGCGTGGTAATGACCTGTGCATCAACATTTGCATCCTTCTTCACAGCTCTAGGAAATCGCCATTATGCAATGAGGTTAAACATGGAAAGAAACAAAGACATGCAAGCAGGCTGAGGATCTGAGCCCATCAAAGGATAAGACCCAGGAGCAAAGAAGTTGGAAGAGACAACAGTGGTGGAGGGGTAAACGACCCTCTATTTCTTACACAGACCAGCATGATGTAGTATGTGTGAAAACTTGCTTGGTTGTCTCCAGCAGACCGTCAGTAAAACCTATGATCATGTCAGCCTTTGTGTCCCATGACAGCTCACACCTCCAGAGGCCAAAAAAGCCCAGCAGAAATGGGTGAGGAAAAGGTTAGGCACTTCAGCGGAGCCGAGAGCCAATTCCCTTGACTGACTGATAATATGTTCTTGCTGATGGCTGAGTTTGGTATCAGGAAAATAAAAAAAGGAATTAAGAGGGACATTTTCCTAAAAGGGCAAAAATGAGAAAAGACAGCAAAGTAATGGTGGGCATTTAGAAGGCTTTTGAGGAGAGTATATCTTACCTCTCACTGGAGGTCTGCATCAGTGCTTTCTTCCAGTGTTGTAGAATGAAGGTGCACATGCCTGATAAGGCAATATCCTGGAGGTTTCTGCTCAAGTCTCACACACCTTTGTGTACAAACAAAAGAAAGGAGGGGTAATTCATCAAAGCATATCAAAGATTATTTCTTCAGAGCTCTGTGTTTATCCTGATAAGCCAGGATCCTCAAAAGTGATGTACTAGAGAGAACTTACACCACATCAGCTACAGAGGACAGATCAAAGTCCTCCTTAGTGACACTAGATATGGATGCCGATGTCCTAAACACAAAATTTCTCATTTTTGCAAAGTTCTGAATCCAAACCTACAGTCTGATTTCACATCTTGCTTTAGCTCTACATCAGTTGGGGCAGTGCTAACCTTGGAAGATTCAAGCAGTATGTATTTTGTATTTTGCAGGTGGAGCCTATTTGATGCTTTCTAAGGAACCGTATGTTTTGTATTATATACAGTGTGTTGTAGAATAGCTGAAATAGTGTATCAATTCCTTTTAACTTCAAAATTTTAAAATTGTCTCATAAACAAAACAGGGTGTTAATTTAACTATTATATGACACTAAATGTGACTGCAGGACAATATTTTTAAATTAAATACACATTTGTACATAAATATTACTTTGCAACCAGGGGTTCAGAATAATGTTCAGCTTTAAATTTTTATCAAACTTTTATCGTACTTTTTTATCAAACTTGTCTGAATTGTGAAAGCTGTTAAGAATGAGTGGAAGTAAAATAAAATAGTTCTAGGAATGGTTAATTTTTAGAGTGGTGGTTAATTAAGGAAATTAAATTTGTTATACTTGTGATAACAGTCACTAAGTTTAAAAAATCCAAAACACTTATTAGCAAACACAAACTCTGAAATGTTTTGAAATAATGCGGTACCAATTTTTCAATGCTTATTGTTTGAATTATTTTTATTGTAGAAACTGAGGTATTTACTGGTTTCTGAAATTATGTTTAAAAATTTTAGGAAAGGGAAAATATTTTCTTATGTTATGTCAATGTAGAAATTGCATTTGTAATGGGATCAAAAGCCATGAGTTCCCTCACCATCTAAGTGGGAATCCTAAAAGTTAATATTTCTTTGTGCAACCTCATAGATTTGCCTGGAAATATCATAATCATGACAGATTGGTCACCCTTGCAATTTCTGTTATATGGCATCAGTTGAATGCTTTCTGCAAAATTATCATCATCAGGTAACAGCAAACCAAAAATCTGAAAATAAAAAATAAGATATCTTTCCACTCTTGCTTTTAGCTATTTCTTTAACCTGCCAGGTGAAAGAAAATCAACTTTCATTGATGACTGTCATTAGCCTAGGATGGCTAGATCTCAGTTTTGTGACAAGTTTCAGAGAAGGCCCCCAGAGAACTTCAATTTTTGCTAAGATGCAGAACCTGAAAAAATATCTTCTCACTCTTTTTATTTTCTATTCCTGCTCAGCAACTCTCAGAGTCCTGTGAGAATTCTTCTGGTTTCTTCTGTCAAAATCTCGGGAATCTGCTTTTCTTTACCTTTTTTTACTTCCTCACATATAGGGTGCTATGTAAGTGTAAAGTATAATTATTTCCTTAGGAAACATAAGCAGGAATTCCAGAAGACTGACTCTCTTAGAGCCTTTCACGAGGGTTTGGAGAATTAAGTGTGCTTCTTTTCATCTCTAAAAGAAAACAACTACATAAATAAGGAAGTGATTCCCATATCAGCCTGCCTCCACAAACAATCCAGTGAATTAATTAAAAACCAATGTTTCCTGTGATTTAACTCCAGATCTTGGGGTGGGGGAAAAAAAAAAAAACACCCAAAAAGTTTAGATCTGGAAATCACCAGTAACATCAAAGATAAATTCTCTAATTCAATTTTCATGCCAACAGTCAGACAACACAGCTTCCTTGCTGCTGGAAGTCGAGAAGCTACAGCTGAAAGCTGACTAGAGGATATGCTGGTGCATAGCTACTCAAACTGCAGCATCAAATCAATCAATGATCCAATCATTTGGATCCTGGCATTCTCCTGACAATATCCTTGATATTGAGACACACTGAACCACATCTGTAAACCACAAAAGTCACTTCTTTTGAACACACCTAAAACCACAGAGGTTTTAGGACCCTTCTGTATGCTTAACTGATTTTTTTAATTAGAGCATAATCCTGAAACTGGATAATGAACTAATTTCCATGCTGAAATGAGGCATAGGATTGAATAAACAAAGGGAAAGCTGTATTTCATCTGCGTATATCAATGATGATCAAATTAGCACTCTATGTGTTGCAGGGCAATGAGTAGGCAGTTTCTTTAAGTCACAAGAAAAAAAATAATACAGAGGCCAACTGTGTGTGATGACCAACCTTAGCCTTCATGTCTGTTATTCTTTCCCTTCTTCATCCATTTCACTTATACAGTTCCTATTTTTATTGCATCAAAAGCAGCATAATGTGGTGACACATTGCTAGACATTGCGTTTTTCTATTCTCAAAATTTCTTGTGCCAGACCCTGTTTAATTGCCAGTGCCATAAGTCATGGCTAAGAATTAATTGCTTAGCATTTGTGCTGAGTAGAGATAGAGTGTTCAGGATCAAATTCATCAGCATAAAGAGTTTTAGCAGCCCCCTTTATTTAATCATGTCTTTGACATTTCGATGGCAAAATTGTTAAGAGATGTATGGAAGGACTGGGATTGATAAGGTACATCTAAAGCAAGACACTTTATGTGCTTTAATTTAATTGCTATTGCCACTGTCACAAGTTAGCTGTGAAATATTAAAATAGTATAGAATTTTCAGTAAATGCCAGCATCAAAGAGATCCCAACCTGTGATTGACACAAGGTACTTTCCTTGCGTGACTTTCACTTCACAAACACCAGAAAGAAGAAAACCTCCTGAGAATGCTGGCAAACCCTATAACTCAGAGCAGCCGTCAGGATTCTCCAATTTAAGCTGGAACAAGATCAGCACTAAATTAAGAGAGCAGCAAAGGTAGTTTACAGCTATCTCATTCCTACCCCTGAGCCTTGCTGAATTCCAGTCAGTTGCAGCCTGTCGCTGGTTTTGATCTTTTTTCTCGTGGCTCTTCTTTTTAAACTAATTTGTCACCCATCGGAGGGAATGCCAAGGGGTATAAAGCCCCTTTCCTGACTTTTTTTATTCGATCCTTAATTTTTCGTGCAACATTACGAGGCACAGGGAGTATTCCCAACTCTGGTGTTGCCAAGGGTAGGACAGCTTCTGCACCACTAGCAAAGGATGCCATAGGCAAAATAACCTGGGCTGAAATCAAGGGCATTCTGAATCTCTGGTATTCACCCACCCACATGCATCACACCCTCAAAGCCTGTATAATATTTTATCGTACAAGAGCTGAGGCCATGTGGTGGCTTCTGTAACTGGAAACATAGTTAAATGCAGGATGGTGATATCAGGCCTGGCTTCACTTTTTTATTTGCCACTATTGCACAATCAGCCTTCTAACAGTTCTTCTAACACAGGACAGCTCCGCAACATTGGGTGCAGTGGCAACAGGACAATAATTGTCCCTTCTCTAGTCTGCTTTGTGGTCTGATCATAGAAGAGCTATAGGCTGGGTAAAACTGCTGTTTATACTCGAAGTGAAGGTGAGGAACAACCTATCACCTATAAGGTGATAACTTACTCTTCTAATGATAAAAGGTGATCTATTTGGACATTTCCTATCAATTGAAAAATAAAATTCTGTTATTTTTTCACTTGATAGTTACTGGGCTGGAAGTGATCTTTGCATTAGCAGTCCGTTAGTTGGCAAAAATTTTTGCTACTGCATGCAAAGAACAAACCGCATAAAATTGTACGTCTATTCAAACTGAATTGTACATCAACAGGGTTTTCTGAGGTTGAGAGAGCATTAACTCTAAGCTGGAAAAGGATAACAGCTGTCTATATGGTAAACTGCCCATCCTATTCTCCATGTCTCTGTTTAACATCTTACCTTTCACGGTTTGCATCAGTCATTTTTGCCATTTAGTCCCATTTACAGGGAGTGAGATGTTAATTTGCAAGGGGAAGCCCTAGGACTCATTACTGGGACATATGCTTGTGCAAATGGAGGCTTTCTGGCTCATGCCAATGACGGGAGAGAAGATCTGTGAACAAGCCCATGGCAAAGCTGTTATAAAATTGGAAATAAACAATCAGATTTAGCCACCCCCTTTTTACTCCTAAAGCAAAAAATGCCATTTTCTAGATTCTATCTTTTTTCCCTCTTATCTTTACAAGTGATCTTTCTGTTCTTGCTAAGTGAAAAGATTAAAAAACACAAGGTTATGTGGGGAGGTCAGGTGAATCATATAGAGCCTTTAGTGTATGTTATGCCCCAGGTGTGCAATACAAAATTCTTTGCAGAGCAAGCACTTCTGATTTAGATTTCAGTGTGAAGGCTGCACATATATGCTTTACTAAGGGTTTTAAACTCTGCATTTCAAAGGAAAATTATTTAAAGCTTGGGAGTTTATATGTTAGCCTAAGGTTTAAAGAACTGCCACTCCACATCAGCAGATGGAGATTTGGCCTTTGGTCAAAGACTGACTTGTAAATAACCTATTCTTCTATTACTATTTTTTAAACTGTTTCTGTGACTTTTACGTACTTTTCCAGAGGGAATGATCAGTTAGGGTTCCCCTTTTTTAAGAAGCTTCCATCAGGAACACCAGGGTATTTCAGATTTTAGAAGCTGTCCTGAGGAACTGGGTGACCTGATCCTTTAATCCATTTTGGAAAACTGTACTCAACTAAGAGCCATTTATTTTACGTATTCTCTCTGCTAGATTTACATTTATGTGGGTTCCTTTTTGTTCAGATCCCCTGTCTTACTCTGATAGAAGTGCAAAATTTGGGATTTGATCGGTGCAAAATTGGGAATTAACTCCTTTTGCATTTGAAAAATGGTGTCTTTGTTTTAATATGATCCATTTGCATCTGACATAGATTTTTACTGGACCTTGGATGCGCATTATCTCTATCACGTACAGTCAGAGGAATACATATCTGCCAGTCCCATTAAAAGACCAGGCTCTTGTAGCCTTTCCCAATACTGACCTCCACAAAGACTTACAACCACAAAACTGCAACAATTCTTGATTGTATTTAATATGAAAATAAATAAGTAAACGTAAATTATAACAAATTTTTTTAACTATTATGCAGTAATTTGATATAACAGTTTTGCCTGGCAACAGACTTAAGTTCACATAACTGAAGCTATAATATGCAAGACATGCTTATTGAATGTTTATTAAAGGAGGTATACAAACATTTCTGTTACTTATGACATGCTACAGAAGGCAACAGAAACACAGGTATCAATAGAAAGGAAATTTATTGTCAAATATGGTATTAAAATAGCTAACTCAGTTTACTACTATGCTGCCACCCTGAAATTGTTTGCAAATCCTGTGCCATATTCACCAATATAAGGGGTGTTATTTGGAATTTATATTGACTTTACTGAGGTGGTACTTGGCCACAGGTATGTATAAATCAGGCAATTTGCTATAATCTAGTGTAGAGAAAAATCTGGGGTTAGTTCACCAGTGGAGTGAGCTCCAGAGGCTGAACAAAGAAAAGTCTTATCTACATTCAACATCAGTAGGAAGAAAAACACTAACCCGTGAGAAAGCAATGAGTACTGTAAAAAGGGGAAAGGGGGTTTTGTAAGCAAACTGAGGATTTTCTGGTTTTTCTGTCCTTTTTCACTTGTAAACTGGTGAACCCACCCTATATACCAAAAGATTGCCTATCAGTATATTGAAGAATTTCCTATTAATTTTGGCAGTACACTTGGAGAAAATGAAGCTTTGACCCCCACAAGGTAGTTGTCATGAAGGCTTCCCTTGGCCACAACAGTTTTTGACAGTGTTTGCTGCTCTGTAAGCACCTTACCTGCACAGGCAACTGTGTTAGTTATACACTTACAGGAAAGAAGTAGATAAATGGGAATTACGGGCTTTGTCGTAAAGCTTTGTTCTATGGCCAAACACACAGTGAAAACTGTTACAGTTATTTATTTCCAGGTGGAATATTTATATATGTGGTACAAATCTCTTCCATGGTCTTCTAAACATCTCTTTGTCTTTACCAAGTTGCAGAGGGCCCTGTAAAAATTGAAATTAGACCATCATTTCTTATATTTGTGTTGCATTCAACAAAGTATCAAGACGATCTAATCTGTCCTAATTAGTATCCATGAACGTAAGTCTGGCCTGGCAACTGAGAGGAAACTGAGAGGACATTCACTATGAACATGCTCCCCCAGCAGTCCGACTACAAGCAAGGTGTTTAATCACATCCACATGTGAGGTACTGCCTGAACAAGTGTGCCAAATGTGCCCAATTTTTGGGAAAAAAAAAAAAGAAAACCAAACAAAACAGTTAATGTTCATGAAAGGTCTCATCTTTGGTAGCTTTCATAATGGATATCATCCACATGGCATAGAAGATCCACCAGTAGGTCAACACTACCCAAATTTGTACTAATGTAGTTCTGGCCTTCTCTGGAAGCGCATTTAAACACTATCTTGTTTGCAGGGTGAAAGTCCCTTGTCTTCTTCTGCTACCATTCTCTCTTTTTTCTGGAATGTTTCTGTGTTGAGTTATTCAGACCTTGCTGACTGTTCTGCCATCATGGCTTTTGCCATGGCTGCTGCAGATTTGAGTAAATATGTCTCCAGTAGCTTGTTTGCTCCCAGTTACCGCGATGTTCAAATGCTACACAGGCATTTATAACATATATATATTCATCATTGTGAAGGTCGAAGGTTTAACTACTCTTATTTTCTAGATGGAGAAATTAAACACTGAAGTGTTAAAATATTTGCCCCAGTTTAACCACAGAGGTTGAAACAGTTCCAGGAACTGAATCTGAGGAATACTTTAGTATTTTAACCATTGGACTATCCTAACCCTGACAGGTTAAAGCTGGAAGCTTGATCTGAATGCAGTGTAAACTGACAAAATGCCATGTATCACACTTATTCATTAGTGTGACTTCTGGTTTATCATCTACAAAAACAATACTCTCTGAAGAAGCCCTTATGGTTTATTATATCCTTTGTATATAAGACATCCATATTAAATCTTCATCTACCTCAACGCATACTTATGGTATAATTCTTAAATAGCACTTTTATAATCATGCATGTATTATATCTACAACAATGAAATGAAATTATCTAATTTTGCAATACGGAAATTATGAAGCAACAGTGTGATCAGCTAACAATACGATGCCATGTGCTGTTAACATAGTGCAGTAGATCTAAGGCCAGGGCAATATCTGTTATTGTTTGCTTGAGTATGTCAAAGTTAACTTGGATGGAGAGTTGAGAGTATGCAGCACACAGCTGGTCAGGTCCTCCTGCAAAGGAGCCAAGACAGCGTAGAAATCTAAAGCATATATTTGGACTTGAAGACCTTAAAGTCTTTTCCAACCTTAACAATTTTATGACTCTTTGATACTCACAGAGGTGACTAGGGAAGATAAGATCCCAAGTTTTCCAATTGTTTTTGAAAATGTAATCAAGAGTTATGGTCTAGGTGCTGTAGAGAACAGGGCATGTCAAAGAGCATGGTGAAACACTCTTCTATCTTTTGGAAGTCAGTTGTCTTGCTTAGACTCCTAAGCCAAAAACTGAACCACCAGTTTTCGAAGTCTTGTCCCATATCTTCAGCCAACAGACATTACAATAAGTTTCTTGCTTCTACCTTCACATCTATAATACAATTGCAGGAAAAAGCATAGTTCAGCCTGGTTCCAGGTCAGTCATTGCCTGTGTTGAGTTTCAGTGAATAGATGTAGATGGTGCAAAAAAAGAAATAATCACTCTTTACCACCTCCAGAGAAACAGAGTGCCCATCCTCTATACAGTTAGAATAGTCAGCTGGAAAGGGTATTAAACCTAGAAAATTAGTTGTACATTACTTATTTTCATGTCTGTGTGACTATATTTCCTCCTTTCTGTCAGGCAAGTGGCTGTAACAATTTGGAGAGAGAAAAAACTGTCCTTGTCCATACAATACCACAAGAAAAGCCCACTGAGAACAAATTACAGAAGCAATTAAATATTAATTTGATTTTTTTGAAATCTAAGCCAAGTTTTGAAAATGTAGTGTTTTCCACAGCAGCTATTTGACCTTTGCAGTGGTATACAAAAGGGGCGTTAATAAATTTTCTAACACTCAGAGAGAAAAGTAAATATAATACAGCAAAAGGTCCAGAATTTGCCTGTTGAGTGTTTTCTTAAATTTTGGGATAGCTCTGCTTTTCCACTACATAGCACAGATGCTAAAACCAAATGTCATGGGAATGATGTCTGTGAAAAAATACGTCTGGGAAGGGGAACACTAACACTCAGGAACATCACCATTAAAAGAGCGATTCAGACCCAGGTTCTTGGTACCACCCTCAGGTGCTCCGAAGTGTCAGATCTATAAGTTCTGCTGTTTATTGCAAGCTGGCAGCTCTGTTCAGTTGTCCTTGCCTGGCTCCATGGTGTTCTAACTGCGCTGAAGTGGAAGAAGCTGTTTCATTTCTAGTGTCATCAGGGTACCAGCAGACCCAGCCATCTCTGCCTGCAAGAGTCTGTGTAGAAATAACTTCATTAATAGAGGACAGTATAAGGCTTGAATGCAAGGCTTAATAGCCCATCCAAAATGCTTTGTATCTTTAATTATAGCCCTGACTCTTCCAGATATGCATATAAATGTCTAATCTTTTTTTAATCCTATTACTTTCCTGTCCTCCAAGAGCCTCTGTGATATGGTTTCACAGTATTTATACATCTTGTGTGAAAGAATGGTTTTTTAATTGATCATTATTTAATTTCCACCTTTTGGCATTATTAAATGCCCTCTCACACTCAAGAAAGAGTGGAAATGCACGGTTCTGTGTGCTCCATGTATTGCAGTGTATGTTTGCATAGTGTCTCTTCTCATACATCTCCTGTCTAAGGTAAACAGTCCCAAGCATTTCCATTCAATACTTTAAAGCAATATTGTTTTACAAGTCGCCATGTATTTCTGAGCATCCTTTTTAGGATCAAACGGAACATGACCATACCTACTTCCCACATCAGAGAGGTGATGGAATTTAATAACAAACTCCCACAGACAGAGCAGCTGACACAAAGCAGGTGTACCCAGAGGATACAGCTGATTCACGTCTGGCAAATTCATTTGTTAATATAGCTCAGGCACTGGCACTGTCCAGATATTCTGGTATGTAGGTGCCACAGAGACAGACAGCCAGGACATCTCCACCAGTGGTGAAGTTCATGCTTCTGGTAGGTCAGTTGAATCTTCACTAAATAGCCCCTCTGCAATCTGGATTTTATTTTATTATATACCATCTTCAACAAGGAGTAAATCCAATTATTCTGATTTTTTAGGTGATATTACAACAGACCTGGTCAGACAGGGAGGTTAGATCTCACTGGATACACCATGAGGTGTAGCAGGCTAGGAATATTACCCCATTTTCTTCCTTCGTGATTGCCATGAAGTTATTGCCTTGTTATTTCCAGTCAAGCATCTCTCGCTATTTATTCACAATGTGCTGCAGACAAATCTTTCAGGACTGTCCAGGAATTTCGGTTTTATGGCAGGTTCTACATCGTCAGAGTTGGTAAGTGAAAACACATGTAGTAATAATATTGTCTTCAACAAGAATGTGGGGATTATGATGTTATTTGAGAATAATAATTTTTCACTATATGTGTAGCTAATCCAAAGTTAATGTGATAAAATGTTGTATTCTGAAGACAAACACAGATAACAATGAGGAGGTTCTAGTCCTCTCTTTATTCAGAATCGCTCAAAAATTTTGACTCCTTACATTCACATCTGGTTTCTCTAATTGAATATCTCCTTCTATTGGGTATATTTTAATGTATGAAACTGATTATCATAATATACTGGACAAAGATTCCTCACCCAAATAGATTTTTCAATTATTTCTGAATTATTTCAGAATTTTACTCATATGCTTTGATCAGTTTCTGAATTTCAGTATAATTTATGAAATTGACATTAATTTAAAATTTTATTTATCATGTTCTGTCAACTAAAAAAATTGTATTATTAAGTATTAGTTAATTTTCAAATATCTCCAAAATATATTATTGCCTGAGTACCACTATTTTTACGTACACATAACAGGTATGTGTCTAATATATTCAAATTAAAACAATGAAGTACAGTAGCATTCATACCACTTTAAATTTTTGGATTCATGTGTGTGACTGAATTGGACATTCCTCCCTTTTATGTTGTATTGAATTGTACTTTAAATTACAAAATTAAATGCTCAAAGCAGAAACCTTGTCAGTTGCAATGTCGCTGACTCAAATGCTGTAAAGAGGAAGTAGCCCTGCTGCTATTTCTGTCGAAACCTTCCAGCTATACTTCACATTTGGTGCTTTTATTTGTACCTCTATTTCTATTTTGCTAAATAAAATATTGAAGTAACAGCATACACTGTGAAACACAGAATGTAAATATAAGCAGTGAATCCAGGCCAAGGCTGAACATACAAAAAAATGCCGCCTTGTCAGAGCCTGGATGGCTGGATGGACGGATGGCTGGATGGACGGATGGCTGGATGGACGGATGGATGGATGGATGGATCTGGACATCTTGGGATGCCTATGGGGGGGTNGGGAAGTACATGGTCTTGACCCTAGCAGCGTTCTGGAGTTTGTGCCTCATTGTCACTGGAATCCAGGAGTTCATAGACATATGTGTATTTTTCCATATCTTTTCCAACTTTCTCTCTTTCTTCTCCTTCTAATTCACTTTTCATGTAACATTTTGGGTAATGTAGCATTGAATTGGTTTAAAGGTTTCTAGGTTAAATGGANCTGGACATCTTGGGATGCCTATGGGGGGGTGAGGGGGCTCTCTCACTGCCTGCCCCCAGGCCTCCAGCCCCTCAGTGCCTGTCAGTCATCGGCAGTCTTGCCTAACACATCTTCTGATTGGCCAAGAGACCACCTGGGACAAGGGTCCACATATGTCCTGGGCCTTAAAAGGTGACCATGAGGGAAGTACATGGGCTTGACCCTAGCAGCGTTCTGGAGTTTGTGCCTCATTGTCACTGGAATCCAGGAGTTCATAGACATATGTGTATTTTTCCATATCTTTTCCAACTTTCTCTCTTTCTTCTCCTTCTAATTCACTTTTCATGTAACATTTTGGGTAATGTAGCATTGAATTGGTTTAAAGGTTTCTAGGTTAAATGGACTAGATTAATGCTTTGAAAATTGTTTTATGTTGAATTGGATGTTGTTATAAGTCCTTCACCAAAGTTCCATGATTTTCTGTATTTTGCCAGTAAAGTTTTGTGTAATTTTGACCTCTTGAGAATATCTGATTGGTATTTCTCCTATGCACTGGCCCACAATAAAGGAACCTTTGGTGAAACCCTTAGCATTTAAATGTTCTGGGGTGTCACACGCGTGATTTGGCATTTTCCCAAATTTAGCAAATAAAAGCAGTAATAATTTCCAGGGAACTACATGACCATGTATATCAAAATTAAATTAGTGTTGTTTTGCCATGTGGGCTATAAAACAGTTATAGAGCAAAATTCTGGAGTCTCAGAATAACATCCTATACCTAATAGCCTCACAGGGGTTACAGGATGATTTTTTGAGTACTTTCTGGTCTTTGATAGGTTCCTGAGTCTTTTTACCTCCCAGAAACACAATTGTGAGTCATTCATATTTCTGGTTAACGTTATTTTGAATATATACAGAGGCAGTACTACTCAGTATGAGAGAATATCTGCAGATACTGTACCAGTACTGCAATGTATTTTTTTAGGTTGGAAAGTGCTCTTTTAGCAAATGTTCTAAATAATTATGCTTCATTTTTGAAAATAAAAATAGCATCTAACATTCAGTTGCTATGATTTCTTTCAAGAAAAGAAGCTGTTATGTAGAAGTAAGTGAACAAAGAGCTTTGCAGATAAGCTGAGTATTCCCTTACTTAATTTTAATATGCACTTCTACCAGCCCTGAACTGAAGTTTTAAAAACCATTGGTCTCCTTATGCCTGAATCTGACTGGCAAATTATCTGAAATTGTACAGCAAAAGAATCATGCACACCACAGAATGCGTTTTCTTGGATCTTCTTGTTTTGTGAGGTTTGGCACTGAAACACTCTTTTCCAGGAATATACAGCACAGTCAAATAGTGTAGTTTTGGTGGGCTTGGCTGCCACTAAGCTGTGGATTTTGCAAACAACTGTGTTTCACATAGCACAGCACAATGCATAGTACATGCACTGTAAATTCACCTAATTGTGTGTCTTGTATGTCCTATGACCCTCTATTGCCCAGTCCTTTATAGTATCCTCCTTTGAAGTCAAAAACAATCTTATTAATTCTCAGTGGTCTGCTTGGAACTGTAGAGGAAGAATGCCTTAATAATTAAATTCTCACTTCTGCTATGTCTCCATCACTAAGAACTTTGGATGCAACGTCAGTTATGGTTTTTGCTCACTAGTGCTAGCATTTTCTTTAATGGAAAACCTAATTTCTTTAGGTTTGGATACCTAAGCCATGAACCTGGCCTGGTTTCCAACTGGCAGGCTTAAAAAAAACCCTGAAATTTTAATGTCCATAATTATTTTTCTAATTTCAGATATATTTGATATATATGACTAAATTAAAGACAAATGTTGGCATGTTAAATGCAATATGTTAACTTCAGTACTTCATTTATGGTGATGAAAGGCTTTATTATGAAATGACTGTTTACAAACAGATATTTGATCCTTATTTTATACCAAAGAGAACTATTTGGCTACCAAGTAAAATTTAATTCTACAAGATAGGTGGAATTTGAAATTTCAAAAATCCTTTTTTAATGCTATTTATTAAGAGGTATTCTTCCTTTTAAAAAAATCAAGTTTTATTTGTCATTGGACTGATTCCACTTCCAAGAATCCGTTGAGAGAATTTTCCCCTGGGTCATCTGAAATTCAGTACAAGGCACTCAAAATTTAAGCGCATTTTTAAACATATTCTTGTTTTCCCTGCACTAAAAAAAGTTGTGCTTGGGAAGATCTAAAACAAAGGGATAGCTTAAAAATATTCTCAAGCATGAGAGATGGAACTGAATGCACTTAAAAAGAAATGAATCACAGAGAAAAACTCCTGCCTACATTTCTCAACATAAGAAAGCAACTGTGATTCAATTCCTATTCTACAAGCTGGCATAGCTATGACCTTGACCTCTTTATCTGAAGCTTTAACAAGTGAATGAATCTAGAGTGGAGGTGGCTTTCTGATGGCCCAGTAAATTAGACATAACCGCCAAAAATATATTCAGGCACATATTTATATAGATGCAGCAACAGACAGATGGCTGTAACTTAGCCTATGATCAAAAAGCACAAAAGAAGCAGCCTCAAAAAAAAATTAATTTTTAAACGATTTCTTCTTCATCCTTATTCCTAGCCAATTCTTATTACATACCTTCTATATTCCACAGTCTTCAAATATGATTGCAATCTATTAACAATTAATTGGTTCCTAATTCTTATGCCTCTTCTGGCATTAGTGATGTCCTGAAAAATAGATACATAATCGTGGCCTGGCAACAAAAACAATCTTTAACTAGAAAATATTTTAAATTTTTAAACCATAACATCTTCAAATGAGAAATCTTTATTGACAGCTCGAGACATTCTATGTTAGCGTGTGTTCCTTTTATTCAAAACACCCCTATATATTTGCATGACAATCTTCTGGCTCCTACGCCATGAAAAAGGACCATCACAGCAGCATTTAGTCACTGTGTTTTGTCTTCACTTATACATTTCACCTTTAAATATTTATTTGACAGCCTACTTGAATTCAAACATACCTGTAGTCAGGGAAAATAGTGTGCCATATAACTCAAGACAACCATGATTTCTGGAAGATTTATATCAGCAGATTGACATAATTTATGTTCCAAGTTTAACCCAGAGTCAAAAAAAAGCATGTATGAGTCATGCACTATTTGCCTGCGTGTGATAATCCTCAACGCAGAAGACATGATCCCAGAAGGACTTTTCTCTTTTGATGTTGCTTTCTGACCCCATAGAGTGTATGAAACTAAATCCGTTATAAAGTACAGTGACTCTGTACAGAATCCTGAGTGTATTTTATGTGTGTCCGGTTGGTATTTGACAAGAAGACTGTATTTCCCTTCCTGTTTAAAAACTGTTGAAAGAGCTTATGCAATGCAAATGCCATTGGAGGGGGGCATATCATCCTGTCAGGGGCTGTGTGTACTTCTTAAGAAGGCTTTCTGGCAAAACTCCCTGTTCCACTGTCCACTGTTCATTCTGCAAAGTTCCAAAGGGACACTCCTGGTAGAGCAGTGTTTGCAAGAAGCCAGCTCAAGGTACGGGAACGGATGGCTACCATAGATACTGCATTCTAAGTTCGTTGTTCTCCTGATGGTATGGGAACCTGTTAGTATGTGAGGGTTTCCCAAATAATCTCTCCTTGTGCCCCTGTCCTGTACATGTCCCTGTCAATGGTTATGGCAGTGTTTAAATGAGAGGACGGTCAATATTCAGTATGATTTGTTAAGCAATATCCTCATTGCAGATACTTTTAGTGATTTTTTTGTCATTTCTTTTTTTTCCTAATTGTGAAACACTTGATCTAGAAGACAGTGATGACAACTAGTTCAGAGTTTGTATTTTTACCTCAATTATGGTGCACTTTTAATCATTATGCGTATGGTGACAAGTATCAAAAGCTCAAGCTAGTTTCAAACTTATGGAAGTATTTTTCAATGGCTCTAAGGCTTTCGAGACAGGATGCCTAACGGGGGCAGGACATAGGGTCTGTCTTCTGCTTATAGTCTACATGCTCAGCCAGCTCAAGGAGCAAGGGAGATGGGGATTAATAAAGTGCACAAGGAATTAGAGGAGAAAGATAATTCATGTGCCTATAGACTTTTAGTATAGTCTGTTCCTGTTAAAAAAAGAAGCAGCTGTTTTCTCTCTTTTTTCTTTTTTTTCTTTTCTTTGTCCCAGATGTGTATGAGAAAATCATAGTGTACTTAGGGTCACTGCTGACGCAATGCTAGCATTACTCTTCTGTAAGATCATTAG